>JARHVA010000777.1:4475000-4506569 GCA_037957365.1 Torreya grandis
TTACATATGTTATTAATCCTAATTTATCTCATTACTACTCCTTAACCACTTTAAACTCATAATCCCTTGATAAAAAAATTTAAAATATAAAGACACATACCTTATGATGTTCCTTGCACCATCAACACCCAGCTCACCTTGAAATATTTCACCACTTACATGATTTATGTTACCTATCCCTTCCCCACCACTTATCCATTGGTCATGATATTTATGAAATAAAACATATACTCCCCACATAGGTCACTACCACATTGTATGAAGGAACACATGAGCTACCTAGTTTGTAGGTTCTCAATAATGGTCACTATATTTATGTATAACACACTCCTCATTCAATAGTCATAGACATTAAATAAGTGATAAGTGGGTGAAAATACCAAAGTGAATTGCATCATATTCTACCCACTAAGAATGTAAATAATTTATCTATGACATCATTTTATAATCCATATGAAAAAACTTATGTGATGTGTGTTATTAACCTCTTCCAATTGGTCCACACCTATCATCAATGTCCTTAAACTTGTCTACCTTTCTTTCAAGTGTCTGCTACTATGTCATAAAACATAATCTTCTTCCCAATATGACATTTAGTTTGGTGTTATTGCATGGTAATTGGGTTTTAAATAAAACTTGACATTCATAATAAATTCCAGTTATTATATTTATTATTAATCTATTTTATAATATGTAAATTATATATATATATATATATATATATATATATATATATATATATATATGTATATGTATATATATATATATATATATATATATGTATATGTATATATATATATATATTATTACTATAATATTTTTTAAATTAATATAATATATTAATATATTATATTATATCATATTAAT
The DNA here is from genome assembly GCA_037957365.1 of Torreya grandis. Classification (NCBI taxonomy): domain Eukaryota; kingdom Viridiplantae; phylum Streptophyta; class Pinopsida; order Cupressales; family Taxaceae; genus Torreya; species Torreya grandis. The sequence goes on from JARHVA010000777.1 coordinate 4,475,868, forward strand.
ATTATATATATATGTGCTTATTTATGTAATATTATTATAGTATAATTATTAAAAATGTCATATATTTATTATTAATATATGTTATTATATATATTTAAAAGATTCCTATAATATTGTTAATATACCTATTTATATATAGAAACCAGTTATATTTAAATGTGGATATTCTTAGTTTTAGATATGGAATAAATGTGTCAAAATATAAGACGCATTTAATTCCAATGTTATGATGCACTACTCTTACTCCAACACATGGCATTCCACAGAGGGTATATTACGATCAATAAAAGCTTTAAAATATTTATTATATTTGGTAGATTATATTCTAGATCAATGATGATGGATGGTGGGATGTCTTCATTCATTTTATCTCCTCAATTGAATCCCTTATTTGGCCAACAATAACAGCATGCCTCTTCCCTCCCTTCTCATGTTGTATACAACCTCAACAAAAATGGCAAGCCCTTGGATGATACTTATATATATTTGGTTTATTCACAGACTTTATAATAATACTAACAAAAATAACATAGCTAAATCTATAAGTCATGTGGATTAGACACCCCTATCTAAAACGATCAAGGGTGGGGAGGTATTTTAGGTGATCAACATTGTTCTGGTGTTGGTTGGGAAGGAGATGTGGTCGAATCATGGATTTTACCTCAAGGTATTTTATTCTTGATGGTCCACCTATGTGTCCTTGCTAGATGAGAACCATGATCTCATAATCATGGATAAATTGTAGTTAATCTAGTTCATCCACATGACCAATTTGGAGTCTGGGTCATGATTAGGTTTTTTATAGTTAACATAGTTAGAACTTTTATATTTAGTTTATGACTTGTCTAAATTGAAATTTAGTGTATTCTCTATGATTTTAAAGTAGACATTGGATATTTGACTCATGTTTTCATTAAAAGGACACTTGTTTCAATCTTGTATTAGGTAATTGTTATACTTTAATAGAAGCTATAGGTTACACTGATAGATGTGACATGTTATTTAAATTTGTATATGTATCTTTATAGTGTCCATCGAATCAAGGGCCTGAGTATGTTATTTATGTATGTTCTTAAGCATAATGTAATTTCCCTAGATTTTAATATATTGGAATCATATATGATTTCAATTTCTAATATATACTTTGAGACCTCTATGAATTATCTGAGCATCAACAAAATTACATCATTCTTTCAAGTTTTACATGAGACATGGAGCCTTGCCATAATCAAATTGACTCTTGTAATGTCCTTGTCTACCCTTAACAATTAAAAATGGCCAATCAAATATGACACCACCTTGATTTGATATAACTTACATGTATCATTCTACACTATTGTTACATTGACATCCCAATTTAAAATTTAATGCAGTTTCATATATAGGTGTAAATTGTATAGGATAATTGTTATCCATATGTCACTACATAGAAATATTCTTTCCATGCAAATGGTAACATGTCCATCGATGTTAATATTATAGAATGTATAATATTATATTATTAAATGGGCTCCCTATTATATGATATCACCTAAAATACCTTATTAATTCCCCTCACCATCACCACACAACTCACCTTAAAATATTTCACTATTTGCATGCTTTATATAACCTTGCCCTTTGTTTTAGGGGTCTACATATGTTTTTAAGCTGGATGTAATATCTATGGTTTTTAATATATTGGTAGCATGGATGAATTGAAGCTAAACAATATTTGAGAAAGAAAATAAAAAAATTGAAATTAAACTTGGTCTTTATTTGAACATGTTCTCATCTCAATTTATTATTAATTTTAACTATCTCATGAAACATGAAGTATCTACATAGAGAATAGGCTCAATGAATGTGTCACTACATAAAAATAAATAGTTGAAATAGAGCAACCTAATAATAGGGTAAGTTATGATTTGACATTTCTCAAAGGAATTTGTTTTACAAAACTTTTGTTTTATGATAAGAAGAGTTTTTTATTTAAGAATTAACCTTGTGTCTTATTGCCTTCACTCACATGATAATATTAAATATCTCTAATTTACTATGACATATATTCTTCTATCCATTTTTTGGAAGTTTTATTATGACAAAATTTGAATAAATCTTCTTCCTTATTGATTTGGAACATTGTGTGCTTCTAGAATACCTTGTAGTCAGATTTTTAGAAATGAATATGTGTACATATTATAATATCATGAATACTATGTTTAAAGACATATTATAACAACCCTTTTTTGTGGCTACTCTTAGTGCATATGTGTCTACTTCACTTAATCATATAAATAGTCACCTTTTTGGATATTGTGTTTAATATAAATTGTCATGGTGGCTTTAGTTATACCAACAAGAACAACTTGCTTATAGGTTTCCTTAAAATTATAAGAGAACATCTTGTAGTGATGTGGATACCATTGTCTATCTCATTTTAGACTTGATCAAAATACTCCTCTTCTATTGTTTTGATAACATAACTCAATATATTCTTTAAAAATGATCAATCAAAAGGGGATGGGGTGCGACAAAGAGGGGTGGGGTAGGGCGGGGCAAAATTAGCATTTTTTTAATTTGATACTTGATGCACTTTTTTGTTTCATTTTAATTTTTAAATAATGACCTAGGGACTATAAAAATAAATAAATAGCCATGGCAGCTAATGGATAGCTTGGATGCAATTGACTTAATTATTCCTTATTCTCTTGGAAATTTAAACCTGGTTTGAAATGTTAAAAGGAAGAGTTGACCAATGCATTTGTGTGATTTGAGGAAATTAAATAGGTAAAGATGATTTTCTTATATCTTAATTGATGTATTTATGTACTTTTACTCTAGAGAAGTTAAAACATGGGTTAATAATTAGATGTGTAAATGTTTTTATCTTTACATTTGCCCATGATAGCTGGGCACTTTTGGGAAAAGGATCGTAGCCTTGACAAATAAATCTTACCCTCACTTATTAAAAAAGTTATTAATTTTTAGATGGAGAGGAGGATGCAAGGAGTCACAATTACAATAGTGGTGGGGGATACTCAAAATCATGAGTATCTTTAGGAGTATGCATGTCCTTATTTATACCTTAAATTATTTTTATTAACTAGGATAATGGATTTTATTAAAACATATTTCACACTCTATGACATTTTTGTTTATTTTGATGTCAACAAATAAAGCCAATATGATTATTTTGTTATTATTTTTCACTAAATTTGATTACTCTCAAGAGATTAAGCCCTTAATAGCTGATTGAAAGGGACTGTATATGATATTTATGAATTATATAGCACCCGAGTCTTGTACACTTGGAAAACTCAAACCTTAGTTGTTCCTCTCAATTATAGACCTTTCTTGCTTCTATAAGTCTCACATATGTTCTCTCTTATTCTCCTTAGCCTATTTATTAGTCCAACTAGTCTTATATATATGACCTAGGGCTTCTATCTTACCTAGAATGCTTAAAAACTACTTATATTATGCCTCTACAAGTTCTGATTCTATACCTACTTTCTTGTTCCTTTGACACTTGTGTCTTAAATAGACACTTGCATTAATGCAGATGTCCTACTCTAATGCAAGTGTACAATGCCATAAAGTCATCTAATTTTTAAATAAAACATATTCTAATGGTTGGCCTAAGTGATTTAATATGATTTATTCCTCCAAAGGGATTGGTATAAAAATAATATCAACCCTCACTCATTCCTCACTTAACTCACACCAAGGCAACCTATCAAAAGCATTCAACAAATCAAATCTTTCATATTTTATCCTATTCTCATATTAGTCATAGGAAAAACACATACATAGGTTCTAAGTATTGAAGGAGTAGCCCAAGAGCTATATTTTACTAGTTACAATATATGTCATTAGTTTACTTACTTATCACATTACATGATTCACACACAAGCCAACATGTAGGGGAGAATTACATAAGTCTAAGCCCCTCTTCAGAGTATTGGTTATATAGGAAACTCTCATTGATAGAGGGGTATTTGGGGAAGCTCAACATAATGTGCCCTCTAACCCATTTTTTACCACAACCACTATGAGGAGGAAGGACTAGGGTTTTACCATTTGACAAGGAGTAATAGTCCATGACCTAGATCTGAATGCACTAGAGTGAATGCAATGAAAAATTGAGAAGCATTCAGGTGGTTGCATCTTATTCCATCAAGTATTCCTTACATGACACCTGTGTTAGACCTAGACACTAGCATTTATGCAACTATCCAAGGCTAAATAAGTGTCTAAGATATAAAAGCACTTAATCTAAAATTTAACGAGTATGCTAGAATATTCTTCCAGTCTGCTTCTTGCATGTTACAGATCTAGATCTATATTAGCATTAAAACCAACTAAGTATCTTTTTTTCATTATCATTGAAATATTTAGCATAGTTATACTTTCCATTTTTATCATATCTCAGCATAATAAATTCATTATATGTTTTATATGAGATTTGTAATTAATTAGCCTGCCATAGATCTATTTATCACCCTTGTGCTTATTCATTTCTATATTATTTACCCTATCTACCCCAAATTTAGATTTTTAGAGTTAAACATCTGATGAACCTGATCTTTGATCTTAAATCCCTAACTACCTTAGGGTTTCTTATTTTTTGAACAAAAATGTGATTTCTAATTTTTCTAAAAGAAAATTTAAAATTTACAAAAAAATAGAATTTTTTTCCTAAAATCATGTTTCAATAAATTATGGTGGCTATTACTTGTTATGCCTTGTGTATTATTAAATCAATTCAATTTATAAGGAGTTCAAAATTTGCTTATTGAGAATCCATTGCATTTTGGCATACCCCTTATTTTAATGTTTACAATGAGCTTTTACCTGTTATGACAAAATTCCAAGGGAATACATGAAATAAACATTCTCCTCAAGCCATATTACTACCCAATCTAAAGATATTACTTCTAAAACTTAACCCTTGGACTTGCTACATCATTCATCCCATTACAAGGATGTCCTTTTGAATGCATTGTGTATGACCATATTACCTTGTAATGTGGAACCACCATATGTGGATTTTGTTTTAAACTCAATAAAATGGATTGAGCATAATATATCATTTGAAAATTAGGATTTATGACCTCAACATCCTATAAAAATTTGTTTTCCACTCTACATCCAAGTATGTGTTTATAATAAGATAGTAAAATGAGTTCTTGTAGACAATGGTTCAGGGCTCAACATTTACAACAAAGCTTTTCTCTCTTTAATTGGCATTCGACCTTGATAATTGGAATCATCTCATATGAGCATCAAGGGATTTTATAATATTTCATGATAAGTATTAGGATAAATAACATTAAATATTATTGTGGGTCCTCATATATTACCTATGTTGTACTAAGTTATGCCAAATGATTTGAACTATAACATTATTTTAGGATGGCCTTGGATACATGAGATATATGTAGTTCTATATAATTTACATGCATGATTAAAACTCAATCATCAAAGATTCATTTACACCTATTTGATGGACACAAATACCTTCATAATTTGTGCAATGATCTAAAAAATAGATAATCCGCCACCATAATCCTAAAATCTTAATTTTGGTTCTCAATATTTTTGATACAAAGGACAAGGGTTAGGTAAAAATGAGTAAGGCATAGTTCATCCTATCTCATCTACAAATAATAAAAACCATCAAGGCTTGGGATTTTTCACAAAATCTATAAGTCACAAGTAAAATCCATGCAATATAAATTATTTTCAAAAGGATAAAATATAATGCATGCATACTTCTACAATAAAACTCTAATTGGTTAACTCTCATCTAATCAATAGACTGCTTCTCCATAAATTTTGACATTGGATGAGTTCTACAATGATGAGTCATTACTAGCATACTTGGGGGCATATGAGGGTCTCCCTTCTTTCTATCATAATAATAGGTTTCCTCATGTCATCTATGCTTATGCTTACTTTGGTGAGAGTAATGATAAAAATAAAAAACATGGCACAACAAAAACTATTCCTACTACACGATTTATCACAAAGATGTCTACTTTACTAAATGAAAAAATAATTAAATATAACTATAGAATAAATAAAGACCCTCAACCAATTCTACTTGTTATAATAATGCAAGATGATGAAGGAAAGGCTTATTGACAAGTCCTTCATTATTTTCCTAAAAATTTTACTTGGGCTTATTTAGATATGCATGGGAATGAACAATCAATATTTATGCATAATATAATATTATACCCCAATGCGAAGCTGGTTAAGTAAAATATTCGTAAGATGCATCCTAAAGTGGCATTATTGATAAATGATGAAATTTAAAAAATCTTAGATATAGGATTTATAAGAGCTATTGCACATTTTGATTTGGTGTCAAAAAATTTACATATTAAAAAACCTAATGGTGATATTCATTGTTGTATTGATTACCATGATTTAAACAAGGCTTGTCCAAAATATGATTTTCCATTACCTAATATCAACATGATTATTAATCCTACAAATGAATATGAGAGATTTTCATTTATGGATGACTTTTCCAGATATAACCAAATTAAAATTAACCCCATAGATCAAGAAAACACAACATTTACTACACCATGGGGTACATTTTGATATATGATCATGCCTTTTGGACTTAAAAACGCAGGAGCCACATACCAAAGGGCCATGATGAATATATTTCATGATTTTATTCACAAAACTATTGAGGATTATGTAGATGATTTACTTTCAAAATCCAAACATCATCATGACCATTCTACTGATTTACGATAAAAATTTGAATGCTTATGAAAATTCAATGTTTGATTAAATCCCCAAAAAATCATTTTTGGATTATCTTTGGGAAAGATCCTTAGTTATATTATTTCTTAATGAGGCATTGAGGTTGATCCAAATAAGGTAAAATATATTATTGAAATACCACTGCCAACCAATCTAAATTAATTATGATGTTTACAAGGTAGAATTTAGGGTATTTGATGCTTCATTGCTTAGTTGGTTGATAAAATAATTAATTTCATGTGTTTGCTAAAAAGACCCAAAATTTATATGGGATGATGTTTGTCAACAATTTTTTGATAAAATCAAAGAATATTTATCTAATCCACTAATACTCATGCCTCCTATTTCAAATAGACCACTACTTATTTATATCTCAGCCACTCATGAGGCCTTTGGGTCCCTATTAGCACAATACAATGATGATCACAAAAAGCAAGTAATTTATTATATCAATTGCTATTTAGTCAATTATGAATGAAAATATATAATGATGAAAAAAATATTTTTAGCCTTAGTTTTTGCTATCTAAAAACTATGGCATTATTTACCCAAGAATGGGGTTCATTTTATAATTTAAAAAGATCCATTGAAGTTCCTTATGAACAAAACACACCTAACTAGCCATATTAAAAAATGGGAGATGAAACTTATAGAGTTTGATTTTAAATTTTTATCTCAAAAGTTAATAAAATGTCAATTTTTATCTGACCAATTAATTGCAGCTCTCTTACTAGATCCTTTTTCGCTCATTGAAGCTTCTTGTGATGAGTTCATGACATATAATATATCTTCCACTCTATGGATAATGTTATTTGATGGATCTAGATGTATAACAGGGGTGGGTTTTAGCATTGTATTTTTCCCCATAGGGAAAATACATGCCTTTATCCTATAGATTATCCTTTTCTTGCACAAATAATATTATTGAATATGATGCCTTGATGATTGGGTTATCCATAGTACACAAGCTTCATATAACAGACATTAAAGTTTATGGTGAATCTGAATTAATTGTTAATCAAGTTACCAATCATTATCAAACCAAATAGGAACATCGTATACCATATAAAGAATTGGTAGATAATCTCATAGAGATATTTGATACATTTTTTATTAATAGTATTCCCCGTAAAGATAACTGCCATGCAGATGCCATGGCAAGTGTGTCATCCTTGATGCATTTGATATCAATGATGATCATATGGACTTTACCATATGATAGTTACAATATGTTTCCATTTCTTCTGATAAAATCTATGCCTTAGTCATTCTTATTATTATTCACATTTCTACAAACACAAAATGGTACAATGATATTTATAATTTCCTCTATCATGTTTATATACTAGACCACTTTACATGAAAAGATAAACACAAATTATAATGTGAAGCACTTCGTCATGTTATTATTAGAAATTATTTGTTCAAACAAGTTTTTGATGGATAATTAATTTGATGTTTAAACAAAGATGAAGCTTACACTGCACTCTTAGAAATACATAATAGTGAGTGTGGTGGGCATTTCAGCAGATGAGCCATGTCCCAAAAACTATTATGCCAAGATTATTATTGGCCTAACATGGAACACAAATGTATTAGACATGTAAATTATGTTTACAATTCTATAGATACAGTAATTTGAATCATGTATTATCACATGAATTACAAATGATTATTTCACCAAGGCCTTTTTCCTTATGGGGTTTTGACTCGATTAGAAAGATAAATCTGGTATATGTGGGGGGGATAAAAATTCAAAATAACATCTATAGAATATTTTGAAAAAATGGGTGGAAGCAATTATACTTAAGTTTACCATAGGGAATGAAATATGTAAGTTTTTTATGACCAATATTATTTATCATTGTGGTATACCTTCAGTTATTATTTCTGATAATTGAACATCATTTAAAAATAAGATGGTAAAATGATTTTATAGTAAATACAAAATTAAACATATATTTTCTAGACCTTATTACCCATAAGGTAATGGATAGGTAGAGGCAACCAATAAGACCATTATCAAGATAGTTGGAAATATAGTTAAGTGATATAGTACTGATCAGCACCAGCAAATAATGTATGATTTATAGGCATACCTCACTAGTGTTCACACACCTACCCAGGATACACTTTATTCTTTTTTATATGGTATGGAGGCAGTTTTACTGATTAAGATTGAGATTGAGATACCTTCCTTGAGTGTTTCTCTCAAAGAAATTGTTAAAGATAATGAATACCATGAAAAGAGAGTGCATCAATTATAATATTTGAGTGAAAAATGCATGTAGGATGATGAACACTTATGATTTTAACAAGATCGGGTTAAGAGACCATATAATAAAAAAGTTTGGCCATGTGACTTTGTTGCGGATGACTAGGTACTAAAATAAAATCAAAATAATACCAATGCCAAAAAATACAATAAAGGGAAGTTCAAACCAAATTGGTTGGGACCATTTACAGTTACAAAAAAAAATGGAAAAAATTATATACCACCTTGCTACATTTGAAGGAAAGACTCTAAAAATCCTAATGAATATTATGCACTTGCATAAATATATTACTTGAGATTATTCCAATATTCCAAAAATACTATAAAATAAAATCAAAAAACAAAACACTCAAAAATCCAAAAACATTGCCAGCACCCACATATTCTATTGATTCCTTGGCATCTATGTGTTAGTTTCATGCTGGTGGACAACATAGTAGTTACTTCTACATACACATGTGTTTCATGCTTCTAGTTGAGTGTGATACAAGCATATAGAAATACATGGTTTATGCACTTATAGATGTTGGGATTTACCTATACTCACATCACCAGGACATTAGAAGCATCCACCTCTATGATCATGATACATCCAAGTTATATCATTTTATGGTCACTTTACATTATCATGATTGAGCTCATATATGTCACAGTATAGTTGAAATGCTATGTACTTGACATCTTTTTATAACACATTTGATCTATGGGCTACTATGATATGTTTATGTTGGTTGCTTGTGATTTATTTTATGCACTTCTTTAAGTGTCTTACCTTGTTATTAGCTTTTTCGTCAAGCATTTGAATATGTTTCATTATTTGTGCCCCCCTTGCCTTTATTTTCCTCTTTGACATTTGAATATGTCATTGCTTGTTGTATGGAAATTTGAATATGTTTGTATTACTTTTTTAGACATTGGACTAAGTCATGTCCATATAATTATGCAACATTTGAACATGCCCCTTATTTGTGATCTCTTTAGACCATTGCCTTTTGACTTAATTTTGAGTATTTTTCCATGATCTTTATCATGCATTTTAGGACTTGATGTGATCACACTCTCTGCACATCAATGATACATTTACCTAGACATGTTCTCCTATATTCAACATGGTTCATTCACAGTTTTATGGTTATCTTATCCTTTTGAGGTGAGGTAACTACCAGTTTATATTATTCCATCACCTCAAAACATTCTCATAGACTGTCACTACCCATTAGGTCAAAATTTTATGAACTATATTGAGCCAACCTATTACAATAGTTGTTTAACTTTTTGGTATGGTTGAGATGATTAAATCACATAATATTTCCAAGATTTTAGGTTGGAATTGATTGTATCATCTAGCCTCACCGGTTTGATAGTGTGAGGTGACTTAGTTCACTCACACTCACTAGGTTATAAGTATGATTGGTTTGCATGGTTGAGCTAGTCTCAATTCCTAGGTGGCAATTCATCTTTGCCCCAAGGTTGGGGGTATGATCCCTCCTATATTTATCTTTCTCTATCTCCTTAGATATATTTACTTTCTAAATTTATAATTTTTCTTATCTCAGTTTCAGTGATTCATAATGATACATATTTCAAATCAAGATGATAATAGGCAAGATGATTGCATCGATATGTAGCTGTTAGAATTAGCATACAAGATCTTATGAATCTAATAGAAAGCATGAATAAGAGATAAAATAGTAATAGTAATAAACAATAACTATATATCTAAGAGAATAACTAAAATGAATAAATAACTCAAATATAATTAATTAATTTGATAATTCAATATTAATCTGATGAAGAATACATAAATAGCTATTGATTATATAAAGCAAGGCATGCAAGATAAAAATTAGAGAAATCACACAACACGTGTAGTTCAACTAATATCTGACTACAAGAATAGTAGAGTAAAACTCCACACTAACAAGATAGGTGTCCAACTTGTGTAAATGATCAACATAAGTTGACAACTAGTTAAATAACCTTATCCTATCTTACCCTGAATAGTGGAGTGGAAATCCACTATAACAAGATAGGTGTCTAAGTTGACTACTAACTAAGAAATCTTATCCTATTTGGTGTAAATTATTAATCAACATAATAAACTAATTACAATAAGTAATTAGTGCACCAATCTAAATAATAAATATAAGTAAATACAATAAAGCAAATAAATGCAACAATACCCCCCAAGCAAAGCTTAGGTAAGGCTATGCAGATTAGAGTCCTATAAATGTATAGCCATATTAGGTACTCTATACAAATAGAAGATTAAAGGAGAAAACCCAAAGAAAAAAAACTCTTCCTCAAAATAAAGGTCGAATAATTGATGTCCCCTAAAGAACTGATGTCCTGCACCCCCAAAAGAGATCGCAAGTGAAGATACTTGATCTCAATGAAAGGTTTGGTGAAAATATCTGAAATCTAATCCTCCATAGGATAATATTGAAGATCAATGATCTCCACTTGAATCAACTCCCTAATAAAGTGCATATGGATCTCTATGTGTTTGGTTCTCTGATGATGAACTAGATTCTTTGAGATTTGGATAGTGCTCTGATTATCATAGGAGATGATTGATGTCTTCCAAAATGGAACTCCAAGCTTAGTGAGAATATTTTGAATCAAAATATCCTCAATAATCACATTAATAGTGCCATGATACTCAACCTATATAGATGAAAGAGCAATAACATACTACTCCTTGCTCTACCAATAAATGGGGCTAGATTCAAAGTGAAAGTTGTAAGCATAAGTGGGCTTAAAATCATCATAATTACTATCCCAATAAAAAGATACATATCCCACCAAGTTTTAACCTATAACTACTATATATTGAATCTCATATTTGATAGTGCTCTGAATATAGCTCAAAATGCACTTGACATCTCTCCAATGAAGCTCATGTGGTGTCTTCATAAAGTGTGAAACCATGCCAACTACATATGAAATTTTAGGCTATGTATGATTTAGATAGATGAGGCTACCTATAAGTTGGCAATACAATGTGTCACCAACTAAGGGAGTGGAATAATGAACCTTAAATTTAAATTTAGATAAGAAGGGAGTCGGTACAGGCCTATAATTAACCATGTGAAACTCATCTAACAAGTCCATGGAATAATTAGAATGTGAAAGTATAATCTCAAAAGAAGACTATGCTATCTAAATCCTAAGAAAATAGTGCAATAGGCTCATGTTTGTCATATAAAACCTATCATGAAGTGCAGTCTTAACACTATTGATGATGGATGTTATGTTCCCTATAATAATGAGATCATCAACCTAGATCACTAAGTATAATAGTGAATCCTCCTAATGTAGAATATAGATATTCAGATTTGAGTGATATCTTAAGAACCCAACTAAAAGAAGATATGTGTCCATATTATAATACCAATACCTGAGGGATTATTTTAAACCATAGAGAGACTTTTATAAGTGGCACACCAATGAATAATCTTGAATGAACCCCTATGGTTGATCCATATATATCTCTTCATGAAGATCCCCATGAAGAAATGTGCTCTTCACATCCATCTGATGTATAGCCTAACCATGAGCTACACCAATATCCAGTATCAATTGAATGCAATTCATCTTAGCAATAGGTACAAAGGTTTATGTATAGTCAATTCCTTCCACTTATGAAAAACCTTTGGCCATTAAGCATGCTTTATATTTATCAATATTTCCATCCACTATAAACTTAGTCTAATATATCCACCTACATTGTACTAATTTGTGTCCCTTAGGAAGAGGAACAAGATCCCAAGTGTTGTTCTTAATCAATGATTCATACTCTTCTTCCATCATTGAATCCTGCTCAACTATCCCTATGGCTTCTTAAAAACACTGTGGACCGGAAGCTATGGCAATGTAGGAATGTGGAAGATCATGTTGTGACCATTTTATCCTTCTATCTAATGGATCCCCAATAAGAGGGTCTACATCCTCAAAATTTTGTCTATCCCATAAAGGCATCAATGGGGGAAAAACTAGAGGAGGAAGAACTAAAATCTGACATGCTAAACCCATTTGGGGAGGTATTACCTTGTCATCACTGTGAGTAGATGAATCAAGAGTATCATCATCACTGTTATCTAATTCTTGTAAGGAATAAAAATGAGAAATGTTAGAAGATAAGTCTTAAGGACTTTTTTTAAAAAAAAACACTTATTGCTATAATAAGCTCATTTGAATCTAGATTAATGAGTTGATATCCCTTAACACCATCAGGATATCTCACAAATATGCAAGTCTATATTTGTTGTTTTAAAGCATGATGCTTGTTTGAAGGTATGTGATCCCATGCTAGATTTCCAAAGACTCTAAAATGATGCACTTATAGCTTCCTATTGCACCAAAATTCAAGAGGTGTATCCCCTTTAAAGCTTTGTGAGGAACTCTATTATGTATATATGTAGCACAATTATTTACTTTCACCCAGTATTCAAGTACTAATGATTTTGTATGAATCATAGAACTTACCATATCTTTTAAGAATTTGTTCTTCCTCTCTGCTACACCATTCTACTAAGGTGTGTACACAATTTACTAATGAAGATCAATTCCTTCAACAACATAGAATTTTCCAAACTTGTTGTTCACATATTCCCTCCCATTATCTGTGTGGGGGATCTTGACATCCTTCCTAGATTATTTCTCTGCTAGAGCTTTAAACTCTAGAAATCTATCAAGTACTTCACTCTTGAGTTTTAAAAAATAAACCCAAGTATATCTAGAATAGTCATCAATAAATGTGAAAACACAATGGGTTTTACTAAAAGACAAAGTAGGTAATGGACCCGTTAAATCACTATGGACAAGTTTGAGGACTTGTGTAGACCTCCAAGCCTTCCCATTATCAAACTTATCCTCTATATGTTTTTTTAAGGCACAACCATGACATACACCCCCTGAAAACTAAATTTGTAGAAGTCATGTAACCATTTCTTGCTAACTAAGCTACTGTAACTAGTGGTAATTAAAATGACCAAACCATTCATGCCATAGCTTGCTCCCTAAATCAGTGTGTGAGAGCAAATATGTAGAGGAAGAATGAGGCACAAAATGAGAGAATGAATAAATCCAAGTATGATTTTTGACTTTTCCCACTATAACAAAGGCATTATCCTCCAATTTTTTTATTGATACAAAATTGGGTGTGAACACAAATTTCCTACTAGTATCATAGTGAGTGATTTGGTAGACAAAGAGAAGGTTATTTGATAACTCTGGCACATAGAGGACATCCTTAAATACACCACTATCAACATCAACTATACTTTTTCCTCTAACATCTACCTTAAAATCATCACCTATGAGAATATGAGGCAAGGAACTTGGTTCTAATACAAAAAATTATTGTAGATCAGAACCCATATAGTGTAAAATACCTGAGTCAAGTACCCATGACTTGGGAGAATTTTCCAATGCAACTAGTGTCATAGCTTTCCCTTTCCCTAAATTTGAAAGAGTGGAAGAATCCTTTAAAGAGGATTGATTGATTTTATTCTTCTTGAGAAGACCTTTAAATTCATAAATCTCTTTCTTCCAGCAATCTTGCTCAATATGAAACCCCCTTTTACAATAAGGGCATTGAGTGCCAATCCTTTTCTATGAATCCCCTTTCTTATTAGAGGATTACAATCTCTGTGTGAGGAAGATTAATACCCTTTATCCTTATCTTTATGTGACTTATTCTGATTATTCTGCTTCTTTTTACCTAAACCTATATTTGATGTTGATGTTGAAACTATCTTATGTTGAGGTTGACTTACAACTAGATCTTGAGATTTGGATGACTTTATTAGACCCATAACTATTAACTTTTCTTCTTCATCCATTAGAATCTTAGAGAATACCTCAAAGGTGGGAATTTGATATGGTGTGCCCAATGTGAGCTTATGAGTCTGAAAGCTAGAGATAAAGGATGAATATTCAAGATGTAATTTGTGTAAGGCATTAAAAATCAATTGAATGTCATTTTTATCAATTTTACATTCAGAAAGTTGTGCTCTAAGATCTATAACTTTAGTGATGTACTCTTGTATTGTAGCATAATTTTTAGGATCCAAACTAATGAGTTCATTGTCAATTTGGTAACCATGAACCTCATCTATTTTTCCAAACAATGATGCTAATTTATCCAAAGCTTCTTTTTAATTTTTACATTTGTCAAGATGGAAATTCAAATATAAATACATGTAAGACTGAATACATTCAATAACCTTAGTAATTTCAAAAAGAAAGTGTTGTAACTCTTTTGCATTAGTAGGTGGAGTAAGAAGAGTTATTATGTAAGGCGTATATCCTAGCATCATTAATACATTCCAAACATTTTGGTTTGATGTGTTATATTTTTATTTTGTTAATAGTGGGAACTTAGGATTCCCCATGATGCAATTAGAAACAAACCATCACAAAGCAGAAATCAAAGTATAGAACATACCACAAAACCCCCCTAAATTACTTAGCTTTATCCCACCCAGCAAGTATTTGTTAGTAGTTTATAATTGAGTGCAGTTACAAGGCTGGATTATATTTTTTCTTATTTACAAAAAGTTCAATTAGGCCCTCTAGGCTAAAAGTAAAAAAAAGTATGTACTTTATTATAAATTTTTTTACACCAATGCATAATGCTAAAATAAATATTAACTTTCAAAAAAAAAGACCTCATTATGAGGTCGTATGTGAAAGTTATAAGCCTCTAAAGTTGTATAAATTAGTATAGGTAAGACCTGCTATAGAAAAACCTAAATTCTATAAAATTTTGGACAAATCTAGAAAAAAATTGAAAGTACAACAGTGAAGAACATGAAATTTTAAGCTATTTTTTTAAAAATTGCTTGAAAATAACTCCTGGTGTTCAAATGGTGGGCTCCCAAAATTTTCCTTTCAAATATGCATGCTGATCTATGAGGCCTACTCAAAAAAAAAAAAAAAAAAAAATCCCTGTACAGTCTATATAGTCCATATGGTCGTACCTGGGAGCAAAAAAAATTGCCTTTCAAGTGACTGTGTCTAAATTGGACAAATTGTATATGGATCTATAGGTTTTGACACCTTCCAAATGTAATCATGAGGTCTATTTTGCTTTAAAATGCTTTAATTTTTACGTACCTATCAGATTTGGGCATGGTGCTTCTAGATCAAACCCTTACCAATTTTGCCTCTTGTTCCCAATTTAGATAAAATTGTAGATGATTTTGACTATCTCAGACACTTTAAACTCAATGGTGAGCTCAAAAATTATCCACAAAGCTCTAATTTGTGCCTGTATACAAAATTAAAAAATTGATCATATATCTGGATATTTTTATCTTGAATATTTAGCAATTTATAGATTCAAGATAGCTCTAGTACCAAGTTAGAATTAGTATATATGATCTAATAAATCTAATAGAAAGCATGAACAAGAGATAAAATAGTAATAGTAATAAATAATAACTATATATCTAAGACAATAATTAAAATGAATAAATAACTCAAATATGATGAACTACTCTAATAATTCAATATTAATCTAATGAAGAATACACAAATAGCCATTACTTATATAAAACAAGGTGTGTAAGATAAAGATTAGAGAACTCACACAACACATGTAGTTCAACTGATATCTAAATTAAGAATAATGGAGTGCAACTCCACACTTACAAGATAGGTGTCCAACTTGTGTAAATGATCAACATAAGTTGACTACTAGTTAAGCAATCTTATCCTATCTTACCCTGAATAATAGAGTGGAACTCCACTGTAACAAGATAGGTGTCTAAGTTGACTACTAACTAAGCAAGCTTATCCTATCTGGTAAAAATTATTAATCAATGTAATAAACTAATTAAAATTATTAATTAGTGCACCAATATAAATAATAAATGCAAAAAAGAAAATAAATGCACCAACACAGGTATAATCCTTAACCTTGCTCTTTCAATTTCAAATCATTTCAATACTTTCAATTCTATATTATATGTATTGATTATATATAGTAACATGTTATTGGTTGTAGGTTAATCACCAATAAAGCACTCAAGCTAGACTTAAGCAAATAAAAGGTGTGTTATACACACTCAAGTATGCATTATTTTCCTTTAAACTATAAATTTCATTACTAGATTAAAGGGAGGAAATATAGATGATATTTATGAATTATATAATGCTTCAGTCTTGCACACTTAGAAAACTCATACCTTGGTTGTTATTTTTAGTTCTAGACCTTTCATATTTTTACATGTCTCACATATATTCTCTCTTGTGCCCTTTGGCCTATATCTTAGTCTAAATAATCTTATATCGATTATTGGAGTTCATAATGAACTCATAACTAGCAGGATCACTCTTGCATAGACATTGCACACAATAAGAATTTGCACAAATAAGTCTCTACATTATTTCCTCAAAATAATAATAAAAACATCCGTAGCCATTCTCTCTTCCACCAGACAAGGATAAGCAATAGGAGTGCATATTAAATAGGCATAAAGGTTGTTATGCACAATAAATAATTTGTTGTGTGAACAAAATATTGGTTTATATGGAATATTTGCATGCACAAAATAGGTGTGCAAATATTCGACACATAACAACTAATTAATTGACTCATAATTAATCTTAATTTCATGAGTGAGTTTTAACACTCACTCCAACACCCTCCCTTAAGTGTAAAATAGGGAGTAAGAAAAGAGAAATCAAAGATACTGAATGGATCCCAGCAATAAGGCTTGATTAGGTACCCATATACAAATCACAGTGAAATACAAAGTGTCCCTATGGTAACCAATCCATCTTACTGGATTACATAAAAAATGAATCATTGTAACCACCAAGTCAAATAGGATTTGGTACTCTATACAAGGCTAACTCTATAAAAACACTAATCTCAAAACATTGGGAAAAAGAGTTACTAAAAATGAAATGTATCACCATAAAATAACCAAAATCCAGTAACAATAGCTAAAGTTGAGACAGCAAAAAAACATATGCTACAAGGTGTCCCAAGAAGGCAAACTGCTCATTACTCAAACATAATGTTGAAGAGTTGCACTAAATGGAATGAAGGCCATAAAATACAAATACACTTAGTGGACTTAAAAGTCTCAATGAAATTCAAATCTGCATGAATGGTCTAGATCCACTACTCGATCACAAAAAACAACTAACACTGGAATGCACCAGAATAGCTCTTACAAAAAAGAGACTATCAGAGGTGTCGATAGTGAAAAATGGTTCACCAACTAAATTCAATCTACTGTTATATGATGTAGTATACCAAGGGTTAGCAAGGAACATGACAATCGAAGAAGTAAGATCTGCACCATACCCCCCATACTACTAATTAGGTGGAGTGACACAAAAAAGGTTTGTATGAGTGGACTTAATCCACTACTTGAACACTAACATGTTGACACTGTATTCACAAAAATAGATACTCTTCAAAAGGAGATCAAGCTCCATAATAAATCTAAATGAGACTATCAACTATCAAAAAGGTGTTAAAGATACAAAACAAATATCTCTCAAGAAAATGGCCCTGGTGGTGATGGGATAGTCAATAGCTAAAGAGTAAGTACTCAATATGGAGCATACAAACATAAAGAAAAAGGCTCCATGATTCTTAGTGTGACCCAAAATAAAGATCCCATACAACAAAAAAACACCAAATGATGCATAAAACCCAAAATGTGTTGAATCTATAAAAGATGCCATCAAACAACAAGAAAGTTGATCCTACAACAAAGGATCAGTGTGCAACACAAAACTATACTCAAGAATGTAGGACATTGGGATTTGTCAAAAATGCATCCATGAGTGTAAAGGTGGCACAAAAATACAATGCACAATAAAAATTGGGACGTTAGACTCTATTGGTAATGCATCCATGAGTGCAAAGTGCAATGACAAGGACAACAATGTGGGCCAAGAGTGCACAAGCACAATAACAATGACCTCTAAGAAATGAAGGTAAGGAGAAACAAGAATAAGTTTTTTTAATCTATGAAGGGGTCTGACCTCCTACCAGACTGGACCTCACTCTGTGATCTTTGATAAACAACATAGAAGGTATATGTAAAAAACTAAATGTTCCTTTCTTTACAAAGTGCTATTAATAATATCAAAGCCCTCCCATTTTTAAATAGTGTCCCATTTTAAAATTTAGTGCCCTCTCTCAAAAAATATTCACCCCCACTTAAAATGATGTTTGCCACTAAACAAAAGTGTGCCAACCTTACATTATAAATGTGCCTCTTTAAAATGGCTCCTTTTGCATTTAGTATTTTCCCACTAAAAAAAAGGTTTTAGCTCCACCAAATAAATATATCCCTCACTATATAAAAAGTACATCACCTCTAATCCTCCAAAATATTTTCCTTTTTAGTAG
The DNA here is from genome assembly GCA_037957365.1 of Torreya grandis. Classification (NCBI taxonomy): domain Eukaryota; kingdom Viridiplantae; phylum Streptophyta; class Pinopsida; order Cupressales; family Taxaceae; genus Torreya; species Torreya grandis. The sequence goes on from JARHVA010000777.1 coordinate 4,495,295, forward strand.
AGTCTATTTAAAAATAAGAAAACAAACCTCTATTATTAGCTTGATAGGTGGCATAATTGGTCATCTCCTCACCATCAGTTATGAATAAGGAGTAAACATGACATAATAAAGAAAGTGGATGCTAGATGTTGGAGGACTATGCCAAGTTATGTGGTCAAATCTAGAGTTTCCCTCTTCCAATGTTCTTACATCTCCTTCCCATGACATCTCCATAATAGGACGGTCTAGCAGGGGAGACCTTACTTCAATGGATGAGGAGGCCATTAGACAAAATTTGAGGCCATAATGATAATGGCTTATCCAACAGTGATGAAGTGGTTGTAAATCCATGTGGATGAGTTCAATGATGTGTTGAATAAGCAAAGTTTCACACAGTTTTGCATAGGTGAGTTCAAGGGCTGAGTTTGGGCTCAATCAATGTTACAAAATCATGATCAAAGTGTTAGGCATCCTTGGAAGGTTGATTTTGGATGGTTGAGAAAACAAACCTACAATAGGCTGACTTGTAGGAGATTGATGGTAGATATTTATACAATCCCAATCGATGAAAATGAAGAGAAACTCCATGTCGACAGAGGGATTTACTCCAACATTGATAACCCAGGCCTTCTACCTTGTCTAGAATTATTAAAACCTACTAATCTTATGCCTCTACAAGTTCTGACATATACCTACTTGGTGTAGGATATTTATTACTCCATTTATTCATTAAATGGATTATCCCTACACATTTAGCTTTAGATTACTTAGGTGTTATAAATAGGCTAAGTGGGTAAGAGGGTGAGTTCCACCTAGAGTTTAATTGAGTGCCATTGTGAGTTTTACTATGATTTCCACTGTGAGTTATCATATGAGTTAACTCCCCATACTTTTATATATTCTTCTTCACCAAGATATTATAATAAAGAAAACAATTGGTAAGAAATGTAGTTTAATACATAATGTAATTATTGCACATCTTCTTGCATATTTTTGAATACAATCAAGGTCATTGTTATAGAATTCTTATGTGGTCATTCTACTAAAAGATCACCTATTGTCCAATTCTAACATGGTATCAGATCTTTAAGTTCTGGGAATGAGCATCAATTTATCTCTTTAATTTATATTTTTTATTATTTTGAATTAATTAAGAGGAATTTTCATATTTTTCATGTTGGCATTTACATGCTTGTTTATTGGTGTACAAGGTTTTGCTACAAATATAAAACTCATACATGTCATATAAAGGTGGAGATAGCACAAGTTTTGGTAATCCTTTCAAAGGCAAGCTAGGAGGATTATAGCCTTGCATTTGGTAATCCTACACATTTATACCTTGGGAAACCTAGTTTACACACACCAACTATTAAAAATAGCTTGACAAGACTATTGGTATGTTGAAGGAGGCAAAATGGTTTGGGATATACACCATGGGAGTGGGTGTTTTATTGATAAAACATAGTTTTTAGATGATTTTTTTCATTGCAGTGAAGATATACTTTTCATATGAACCCTACAACCATTTCCATCCTCCTAAAACCCTTTCTCTTACGTCAATCCTCTCTTCCATGACAACAAATTTATATGGGCATTTTTCATTGGAGGATATCTCTTCAACATTGGATGGCCTCCTCTCAACCCATGGCATCCTTTTGAAGCCAAAAAAACATGTTATGGAGACTCATTGATGCCTCTATCATTGGTTCCTTCCACCTAAAGGTAGAACCTCATTCATTAGTGTCTTTCTCTACTCAAACCAATCTCCATTGATAGTGCCTTACATTTATAGCAAGCTGAGTTTTTTGTTGATCAAACTCTTCAATGGTAGTGTAGGCCTAGGCGGGTCTCAATCACCACACGACCGCTCAAACCTGAAACCCTCCAATGGTGCTCCTATGGATTTCCAACAAGCCATCAAAATATTGAGGAACTTCATTTGGTGAAGCTTCAAACAACTTCTATGTATCCCATAGTTTATTGTAGAGGTCATGAATCCTTATATGGTGGTGCAAGGCAAACCTTGATATACCATTGATAGATCCTCAGCAAAATCTCCTCGTATAGTTGAGTAGATTGATCTCCCTTTGGAATCCCAACACAACTTCATCTGGTTTCTTTAACCTATGTTATTTTTAATTTTGAGCATGTAATCCCACATCCTTTTTGAGGAGAAATGGTATTGGGTGATGATACTTCTCTATGATATTTTTGTGCTTTAGTCAAAAACTAAAATTTTACCCTAAATTTATTTGAAAAATAAGCTATTTTATTAATTATTTTTTAAATAGTTTTAATTTTATAATTAAACCCCCTTCAAGAAGCCTTTTCCAATAAATTGCATTCAAGGGTATATGGGCAAGTTGTTTTTTTACTTTAGTTGTTTTGAGTAGATCTAGTGCTTTGTTCTAATTCCAATGAGTGGTTACAGACATGCTTGATGTTTAAACCCTTTGAGAATTTAAACCTTTAGTGAAAAATTCATTAAAATAGGCCATTAATGACAAGAAATGCAAATTGTCATAACTTTTGATCAGTAACTCATAATGAAGTGCCACTTTTTACAAAATTGTCTTATTTCATTCCTAATCTATTGGTTTTATTTTCATTATAAATGCACTAAAGCTATAAAGTGTCATATTTTAGGGGTTACATATGCTATGAGCCCTATCACTTTATACATAGTATCTCATGTATTGATTGGTCACATGTGGATGTATTTTTATGTTGTGCCCGACATCCCTATTTTGAGAATGCACTATTTCCCTTGATTCCTACACCAATTTCTCACTTGGATGCATTCTTGGTAGTGTTTAATGTTCCCTTCATGAGTGTGTATTATTATAGCATCATTTTAGATTATCTTATGTTATCTTTCACTTCCTTGGTGTATTTTCTTGATCATAATGACTCCATTTGAGAGACTCTAGAGGAAGGATGAGTCTACACTAATGTTCCTTCTTGGGAAGATCAATTATGCTTTATGGCATGTGTACATAGAATGTTCACTCATAGAGTAGGAAATTATTCCATTATTATATGGATATATTCCTACTCCTATTGACCCAGGTCAATACGATGATTGGGCCAACTATTGTGACTTTGTCTATGGTCACTTATTGATATATGTTTCATGGGATCTATAATACCATATGGATCACACAGAGTATCCCTTCACTATTTGGAGCACTCTTAAGAGTCTTTTTAGGGATCCTACTGTGACTTACATCACTCTTCCTCCTCCTCCTCTTCCAATTATATCTTTTGATACTATTGTACTCTCCCCTCTTGCTTGTATTTCTTATGATGATACATCCATGGTGGATAGTACTCTTTATTCTATCGAGCCCCCACTATAGGATGAGATTTTATAAAACCTTAGTTGTCTCATTATATATTCTACATCTATTCTTATGTAGATTTTTGTCTATCAGAGCCTTCACAAACTTACATTTCAGAGTGATTTACTGATTCCAATGAGAGTATAAACATTGAGAGTATCGATGACTCATACATTCCTATAGACATTCATCTTATAAATATAAGTGCTTCATTTGCAAACTAATCTTTAGTTTTGATGGTTGTTGAGCCTTTCTCTTCTCTTCCCATGGACATTCCTTTAGCAAATTTTCTATGCCACTCTTATTTTCTAGATTTAATGAAGGTACTTGTAAAATATCATGTTCTCTCCCCTTCATTATATGCTTCCTTATTTCCATCTTTTATAGTTAGGGTTGTGATTCTTTATCAGGATTTAACACATTTAAGCATTAATAGGATGACTTTTGAGTATTTTTCATAGATATACATCATGATTCCTATGTACATTCCACTTGAGTGTGAATTCAACAGTTTAATAACTTAGAGTTTCTTTATTTTGAAAAGAAGAGACAACATTTGTTTCAAAGGGACCTACTACAACATTCACCATGTGATATTTTATGCTTAACTTCTCTCTCTTCTTTGTGGAGGCATACATATTTTGTATTTTGTAGGATACTAGTATCATTATTATGTACTTAGGTACCTTATTAGGCCTTGTTGTCAGGACCCAATTCTCCATCCCACCTAAGTTATGCTTAATGAGGGGGTGTTGGAGTGGGGATTTCTAATCCTACCTTATCTTCTCTCTCTCTCTCTCTCTCTCTCTCTCCTCTCTCTCTCTCTCTCCTCTCTCTCTCTCTCTCTCTCTCTCTCTCTCTCTCTCTCTCTCTCTCTCTCTCTCTCTCTCTCTCTCTCTCTCTCTCTCTCTCTCTCTCTCTCTCTTTTGGGGGGGGGAGAGGGGGTGGTTTAGCATTGGGTTTTCTCCTTTTAATCCACTTTTTGAGAGTTGCATTGTACATGGGTACCTCATTAGGCCTTATTTTTGAGACTCATTTTTTATTTTTGACCCACCTAAGCTATACTTGAGGGGGTATTGGTGTAAGATATTTATTATTCCATTTATTTATTAAATGAATTATCCCTTATATATTTAGCTTCATCTTATTGAAGTGTTATAAAGAGGTTAAGTGGGTGAGAAGGTGAGTTCTACCTAGAGTTCAACTAAGTGACACTATGAGTTACATTCAATTCCATTATGATTTCTCCTATGATTTAACTCCTCCTAAAACCTTTTATATATTCATCTTCACTAGGCTATTATAATAGAGTAGATAATTGGTAAGTAATGTAGTTTAATACATAAGGCAATTACCACACATCTTCTTGCATATTTTTAAATATAAGCAAGGTCAATTATTATTGAATTCTTGTGTGCTCACTCTATCAGAAGATCACCTATTGGCCAATTTTGACACTGCTTTCTTGTTCCATGAACACTTACATCTTGGATAGACACTTGCATCGACTCAAGTGTCTTACTTCAATGCACGTTTCTAGTGTCTTAAATTCATGTGATTTACAAATGAAAATATTACAATGGTTGGCCTAAGTGATTTAATGTGAGTCATTACTCAAAATGGATTGATATAAATATAATATCAACCCACTCATTTCTCACCTAACATAGACTAAGGGAACCCATCAAAAGCTTTAAATCAAGCACTCAACAAAGTAAAGCTTTTCCTATTTTCTCCTATTCTCATAGTAGTCATAGAAATAACACATACACTGGTATAAAGTACTGAAGGAGCAGTCCAAGAGCTATATTTTCTAAGTTAGATAAATCATTATTGTAATTGCTTATTATATTACATGATTCACACATAATCCAACACATAGGGTATAACTACATAAGTTTTGTTAGGTTGTGGAGCTAAAAGCTTCAACCCTTTGCAAACTGAGGAACAGATGGTTACTGAGTTCTACAGGAACCGACGTCGGCAGCAGGACCGACGTCGGTAGAGACCAGTGCAGAAGGCCATCGGCAACGGCAGGAAGTCGGCCAACGTCGGCAGAACCAGACAAACAGGGACCGACGTCGGTCGCCTGTGTGTTCCAGAACTGCTCATTTCACGGACAGTTAGTTAAGTGAATGAAGAGTTTGCATGTTGAGACCAGTTAGAGTCTTGGGATGCGAGGATAATTGTCTAAATTAAGAGTCTTAGTTATTGTTTGAGTTAGGGATCTATTTATAGACCCATTGGCATGTATTGTATAAGGCATGAGATAGAAAGGAAGAGTTCCTTCTAGTTGTAAGATCTGTGAGTTGCAGGTTGTTGCAAGCTCATTGGAGATCTACATGTAAGTTTGGTCTTTGAATTGCAGGTTACAGGTTCATGAGAGATCAGCTTGAAGTGCTATAGAGTGCTTGGTGTACCGGCAGGGTTATTACTGACTGGTTGGTGAGGTGAACACCAATTTTGTGTGTGAGTTGGTTGTTGGGACTATTTTTTTGTGTAAGAGAGTGTGTGTGAGAAGAATTACTGTACACTTGAGGTGTGGCGAATCTCTGTAAGGTGAAAGAGTGTGGCGGCTCTTTGATGTATTCTTTTTTGTATAGTGTTAATACAAGATAGTGTATTGTCTCTCATATTCTGTGCTATTGGTGAATTCTAGTTACTTGTGTTTCTGGTTATTTTCACATATTCAATTGCTTATATTTGGTAATCATACTGTGCTCTTTCTGAGGAGCAAGATCCTAACGGGTGGAATTAGAACAGGTGTGTTTGTTCTTGGATTTACCCCCACCCCCTCCCAACAAGTGGTGTCAGAGCAAGGTTGTTAGCTCATAGCTTGATACCACTGACAAGTGGTATCAGAGCTTTTGGTTGGGATACTAATAGATTGGTGTAGATCTGGGTAGTGTGTTTTGATTACAGGTTACTCATAGGGTTTCTGTTTGAGTGGGAGTTGAGCAATGGCAGAAAATAGTCAACTACGAATGGAAAAGTTTAATGGCAAGAACTACCAACTATGGAGGATGCAGATTGAGGACTATCTGTATCAGAAAGATTTGTACTTACCGTTGGGTGGGGTTGCTAGCAAACCCTTGGATATGAAAGATGAAGAATGGGAGGTTCTTGATCGAAAGGCTCTGGGATCTGTTAGATTGAGTCTTGAATCATCTGTGATTTCTATCTTATCACAGTGTAAGACAACGGTGGAGTTGATGAAATCTTTGGCAAATTTGTATGAAAAACCCTCGGCTTCAAATAAGGTATTTCTTATGAAGCATTTATTTAATTTGCAAATGTTGGAAGGTGGATCTGTTCATAGCCATCTTAGTGATTTCCATGGTTTGGTAAACCAGTTAAGTTTAGTCAATATTGTATTTGATGATGAACTTAGAGCTCTCTTAATCTTGTGTTCATTACCTGAAAGTTGGGAAGGTTTGGTAATGGCAGTTTCTAATACTGTGTCTCCTTCAAAAGTCTTAAAAGTGGATGGTGTTGTGAGTGTGATCTTAAATGAAGAGATACGCAGGAAAAGCACAGGTGAATCATCTGGAGATGCTTTGAGTGTTGAAGGAAGAGGAAGGCCAAGAGAGAAGACAGAGCGTGGGAGATCAAGGTCGAAGATGGGTAAAAGATCCAAGTCCAAGTATGGCAGAATAACCTACTGGAAATGTGGAAAGCAAGGTCACTTAAAGAGAGATTGCAGATCGGGTGAAGATCAGCATGAAGGACATGGAGAAGCAGATGTTGTAGGTTACGTTGCACAGGATGCTCTGGTATGTTCTTTGGATAAATTAGAATCTTGGGTATTAGATTCTGGTGCCTCTTTTCATGCATCCCCACATAGGGAATTTTTTCATGAGTATGTCCAGGGAGACTTTGGAGAAACTTGTGTAGGGGATGGTAAGCCTTGTCAGATTGTTGGCAAAGGTAAAGTGAAGCTGAAATTGCAGACAGGTGACACATGGGTGTTAAAGGAGGTCATGCATGTCCCAGTTCTGAAGCGGAATTTGATTTCTGTTAGAAGTTTGGGTGAAGAGGGTTGCACAGTAACTCTCACAGCGGACTCTTGGAAGGTTACCAAGGGTACACTTGTTGTAGCTAGAGGTAAGAAAGTAGGTACGCTTTATCTATCTACTTGTTTTACTGATTCTCTTTCTGGGTTATCTACTTCAGCTGTAGATTCGGAGATGTGGCTTAATAGGCTTGGTCACATAGATAAGAAGGAGATGCTGGTTCTTGAGTCAAAGAGTATGCTTTCAGATTTGGAAGGCATGGATCGTGGTTTCTGTATGCAGAAGAAGAAGGTGAGGTTTCTTAAGGAATCCGATGTTAATGACAAGAACAGGAAAGCCTTGGTTTTCAAGGAGAAAGTGATGGACAGAGTTCAGCACAAGGTGCAGAGGAATTCTAAGCAGAGCAAGGGTGATTTGGACAAGGGTTTGATCCAAAAAGAGCTCACGGGAAAAAGTCAGGTCTCACAAGAAAAACACAGAGACCGACGTCGGCAGAAAAACTGGCGTCAGTGTCCAGACATGGACCGACGTCGGCTATGTGCAGCCCAACGTCAGTGACTCGGGGCAAACAAAGACCGGCGTCGGCCAGGGGAAACCGACGTCGGCAAGGAGGCAGTCACAGGGAACCGACATCGGTCGGCTGTAGACTGAGATGTGACTGGCATCGGTCACTGAGACGAATTTTGGGTGGACAGCGAGTTGTCATGAAGTCTCAAGCACCCATATGGAGGACTGAAGGTGTAAGTAGGTTCTTAAATTCGTCATTTCCCTTCTTTACACTACCTGTTGCTCACTTATGGCATAGAACCAGGAAGTTGTTGAAGAAGCAGAACAGGGAGATCCAGGAAACAGTGGGAGCTTGGCATGGATGAGGATGTGATTCCTTAGAGGAGAACCAAACAGGTGTTTTGGGTAGTGTTGCTAGCTGGAAGTAAGCACTGAGAGACGAATGGATGTTAAGGATGAAGAAGAGCGGAAATGGATACGTGAGATGGAAGATCAGGGTATATGATCTTGTATTAGCTACAGGGCAATGGAGGTTTGATCATTGTGTTTCTCTTTACCAGGTTGGATAATATTAGCTACATTATCCTATTTTCTATATGATGTGCTTGTTGCAGGGTTACATATACAGGTATTGTTGAACTAAAGGTAAAGCTAGTTCAGGGGTTTGTCATGGAGAATTTGGGAGCAGCAAGATTCTTTGGCATGAGTGTGATCTAGAGACATGGAGGTCTTGTTGACTTTGTTTCAGGATGATTGTGTGAAGCCGGTTAGCACGCCGATGGTTAGACAGTTCACAGAACAGGTGTCTTGATTCACATAATGAGGTTGAGTGCATGGTATGTACTAAACCTGAGTTTTCCCAAGCAGTGGGAGTTGTCACAAGTTTGGAGTCAATCCGGGAGAGTAATACTGAAGGGCAGTTCAGTGGGACCAGCAGCAGGTGCACATGCTATGCAGGGTCAAGTTCTTTATCTACATGGTTGTAGATGTGGATGTGGCAGGGAATTTGGATGACAGGTTTTACACCATGGATTTTGTGGTGGTTGGTCTTCAAGAGTGATCTTGAGGAGGGATACAAAGCCAAGGAAACAAACTAGACAGTGTACAGGTACAGGTACAGGTTGTAGTTGTTTATCTCCAAGTGGGAGATTGTTAGGTTATGGAGCTAAAAGCTTCAACCCTTTGCAAACTGAGGAACAGATGGTTGCTGAGTTCTACAGGAACCGGCATCGACAGCAGGACCGACGTCGACAGAGACCAGTGTAGAAGGCCACCGACGACGGTAGGAAGTCGGCCGACGTCGGTAGAACCAGACAAGCAGGGACCGACGTCAGTCACCTGTGTGTTCCAGAACTGCTCGTTTCACGGATAGTTAGTTAAGTGAATGAAGAGTTTGCATGTTGAGACCAGTTAGAGTCTTGGGCTGCGAGGATAATTATCTAAATTAAGAGTCTAAGTTATTGTTTGAGTTAGGGATCTATTTATAGACCCATTGGCATGTATTGTATAAGGCATGAGATAGAAAGGAAGAGTTCCTTCTAGTTGTAAGATCTGTGAGTTGCAGGTTGTTACAAGCTCATTGGAGATCTACATGTAAGTTTGGTCTTTGAATTGCAGGTTGCAGGTTCATGAGAGATCAGCTTGAAGTGCTATAGAGTGCTTGGTGTACCGGCAGGGTTATTACTGACTGGTTGGTGAGGTGAACACCAATTCTGTGTGTGAGTTGGTTGTTGGGACCATTTTTTTGTGTAGGAGAGTGTGTGTGAGAAGAATTACTATACACTTGAGGTGTGGTGAATCTCTGTAAGGTGAAAGAGTGTGGCGGCTCTTTGATGTATTCTTTTCTGTATAGTGTTAATACAAGATAGTGTATTGTCTCTCATATTCTATGCTATTGGTGAATTCTAGTTACTTGTGTTTCTGGTTATTTCCGCATATTCAATTGCTTATATTTGGTAATCATACTGTGCTCTTTCTGAGGAGCAAGATCCTAACGGGTTGAATTAGAACAGGTGTGTTTGTTCTTGGATTTACCCCCACCCCCTCCCAACAAGTTTGAGGCCCTCTTTAAAGTTTTGGCTATGTAAGTAGTGGTCATTAATAGAAGGGTATTTGGGGAAGATCTAAATTATGTGCCCACTAACCCATTTTCCTCATAGCCACTATGAGAAGGAAGGACCAGGGTTTTACTATATGACAAGGAGAGATAGTCCATGACCTAGATCTAAATGCACTAGAGTAAAGGTGATAAAATATAGTAGAATGTTTATGGTGACATCTTATTATAGTAGGTATTATATATAGGACACCTATATCAGAACTAGACACTAGCATTGATTTAATCCTCTAAGGATGATGCAAGTGTTTATAGCTATAGGAGTACTTAATCCAAAATTTAACGACATTTTTAAAACATTTTTCTAGTCTACTTCCTATCTACTTTGGATCTAGATCTATATTAGCATCATATCTGGCTAAGTATCTTATTTCCATTATCATTATAATATGTAACATAGTTATACTTTTCATTTTTTAGTATATCTTAAAATAATAAATTTAGTATATGTTTTATCTGATTTTTACAATTAATAGGTCTACTATAAATCTATTTATCACCCTTGTCCTTATTCATTTCTATATTTTTAACCCTATCTAAGAATAACCCTATCTACCCCAACTTTTTTTTTAGGGTTAAACATGGAATGAAAACTAAAACCAAGTTAAGGTTGATGCTCTTGTTGCCCATATTCCATAGCCTGTTCATTATTTTATCCTTTAAATTTCTTCTAGATGAAAGCACATCCCCTTTTGTCAACCACTTCAATCTGGTCAAATGCATAACTAAAATTATGTGCTTTGCCTGGAGAAGTGTGGAGGTAAAGCATTGTTGACTACATCTAAAATATCTAACTTGATCCTCTAAATTTTGAGGCTTTATTGTGATATTTTTCAAATTAGGGTTTGCTAAGCAAAACTTAGCTTATTATCCTTAATCAAGTTTACAGTCCATTAAATAGATTCATCTCCCCTATGAGGCCAAGAACATTCATGCCTAATCAATTTTCTAGTAATTATTTTACTAGAATATAATCTATGATTTTGGTATTTAACAACTATAGTGGTTATTACATACCAAAACATATTATCTCCATAATCCTTAAAATTTATGTTAAATTTTGAGGTAACATGGAAAATTTCAGTTGAGTCCAAATCCCACATGGTAGTGACAAAGACAAGAATGACATCCAAATATTTGTATAAAAATATTAGTGTCTTCCTACTAGTATACATGTTAGTAGAGGTTCCTGGAAAACTCTAGAAAATGCTAATTACAAGAATAGCATGTGCAGTTAATTAAAAAGAAAAGAATAGTTGTCGATAATTCAGATTGAATGATGTTATTAAATACCAAGTCGAGATCATTATATGAAATCA
>JARHVA010000778.1:1872500-2057500 GCA_037957365.1 Torreya grandis
AATTGAACTTATCATCTAGCTACAAAAAATATGTTTAGATGTTCATCATTATTTATTTCCTGTTCTAATATTCTTAAAATAACATACTAATTCTTCTTCAATGATCCCTTTTATACACTTATCTTCCCATCTACTCAACTAACACAAATAGGCCAATTAGGCTTGCTTTTATATCAAACACTTGATATCACCCATCTTGGTAAGCCAAGAAACTTTTAATATTTGCATTAAACTTGGAATATGTCCACAAAAATGTTACACAAATTAGACAATCACTTCATATTTCAGTCATACCCCTTAAGGGCCAAAACCTCCATTAGGTCTAAAGGAGACCTAATGCAATTAGGTCTGTCTTAAGCACATGGTACACTTGAGTCATCTTAGAACACCTTTAGCCTCAAAAAATGCTTAAAACACTTAAAATATATATTTAATATACCATTAATAACATTCTCATTGCTCCATTCCACCTTTTAGTCCAACTCATCAGTTGAACCATGTTATTAGGCCTACTCACCATTAGGCCTTTATATACCCAAAAAGCATATTTCACACAACTAAAGTAAACAAATAATTTTGACACATAAACACATAAAAAAATAATTTTTATAGAGTATTAATGACCTCATGTTCATCACCATATCCGTTACACACCTTCACTCAAGCCCCAAGCTCATAAAAACACTTCTATAACATGCTCACTTAGAAATGCACACATGGTCCAAAAACATAGTCAAAAGATTTTGTATTTTCACAAATTCACAAGGGAAAAATATGAATCTAAAACTCTTAAAATCTATCCAAACAACCTCAAACTCATCTCTGCAAGATGACTACTCAAATTCCTTGAGTGCTTTGAAGACACAGTCATGAATAAATATATTTTTATTACTTTAAATGGTACTTCCATGACTTATAATCTACATTAATAGTTTATATGAGGCATACATATCAAACTAAAATAGATAAATATCAATCTCTAGTGTCAATTATTGGTATTAAAGACCAATTTCTCAAGCCACTCTCTCATAGTCCTCACACAATATGACAAGCCATTTTGGATTTCATGTTTCAACATATTAAACTATATTTCCATCTTCCATAAAAAATTAATAGGTCATTTAAGTATTCAAAAAAATCAAAATGTTCATTAGATACAATTAATCTTGTCATAGACTCTCAAACCCTTCAGTTCACTTAGCACACTTGTAACAATCATTTTGTCTCAAAAAACCAATCATGGTAAATATGACTTAGACCACCTGTAAGGACACAAAAAATATATTTAAAATCATATTGATGATCCTATGATATCATTAGAACTACCTCCAGTATCTAGATCATAGGCTTAAATAGCAACATTGGTCTTGAATACCAATATCACTGTCCTAGGTTTCATTGTCACATCTTCTCTATACAAGCCATCTTGTGAACACTATTTGAACTCTTTTCAATGAAATTTAAAAAATATAATCAAAATGGATAAGATTTATATGTATTTAAAAATTACCTCAAGCATTTTATTTCATTTCAAATCATCTAAAACACATCCCTAAATTATTTCTCACTCTAACTAGTTTTCTTCATTATCTTCACTCTTAACCAATTTAGCAATAGATCAAATTAGGTGAGAAAATTATTTGACATAGATGCTATAAATTATAAAAATAACAGCATGTACATAAATAAAAATTCTTAACATTCTTCCTTCATCCATTATTCAATCATGACCTGGTCAACCCTACTTGTAACATCAAATTCTTTAGAAATAATAGTTTTTCTATGGGTTCTGCTCATTGCCATGACAAACCACTACCACCTGGAGATGCATGATGGAGTCCTATACCACATTAAATCATCAAAATGGATTCATAAAAACATTCTAGTCCATTTCTAAAAATATTTTCATTATCAGGTCAATATGAGGGTTTTAAGAGGATTTTGGACAAGTTTTCATCCTTAATTATTATTCATACAACTTTGTCCCTTAAACCACTTCCTAATGATTGGAAAAAAATATTATGACCCTTTTCCATCTATACTAAATGGATCATATTCTCATGCAATAGTCGCACATGCCAATGGGCATCTAAACTTCCTTATCATGCTCTTATCTCTTCATTCTACATATATATGAGACCTCAAAACGTGTTTTATTGATTTTTTATTCAATTCATGACCTTAGACTTGGTCAACACACTTAAAAAAACCTATAAAACATAAGTACATGCTCAAATGTGTTTTAACACCTCAAAAACTGATCTTGACCCTTCATTAGGTCACACTAGGTCTCCATGCATGTTAGGTCTTAAACTACCAGTCATACTTTAGAACTTGAAATGCCTTAAAACCTCTTTGAATTTTTATCAATACTTCATCCTTATGTCATATGACCTCATATATTATTCATAAGATACCAAATTTCTTCATAAAAGCTAACAATCCACCAATCCTAATCATGAAACCTCATTATGCTTTTTAGCGTCTTAAGACAAAGTCTATGAGAAGACCTCCAATGAAGGACTTACACATTTAGGTCACTCAGAGTCATGTGACTAACTCAACATATCTATCGTATTCTCTAACACTTCATTGTACACCTTCACTATCATACAACTCTATATCATCATCATCATCATGCGATGCTCAACTACTTCCACAAACAACTCACAAGTCTCAATTCACTATGCTTTATAAGACATTCCATTGGATCACCATACCTCACACTAGCATGATCAAATAGTCACCCGCATCCTCAGGCTTATTTTGACATCAATGACAAGATCAAGAACATGACATCAATGATAAATTTCAATAATCTCCCCCTTTGTTATTGATGGCAAACCATAAATGAACTGATCCAGACAACTTTTCCCATCAATCTGATCTCTATCCCACTTTGACATTAATGACAAAGGGTATCTTCAATTACCACCTTATAATTTCAATCCAAATAAATGAATCTAAATAGATAAAATTGATCAAATACTTACCTTAGAGTGATTGAACTGTTGTCCTCAACTTGACCTATTTCTCATCATTTTCACACATGATTATCATGACTCCACAAATGTTCCTTGTGGCTCATCATCTAATCTTGATATTTCCTTGAATCCGTCCATCTCTTCATACCTTTCTACCTAGTCTTTGGACCTGAACTTAATGACTACCTATTTGGAGATCTCTTAAATCAACACATGAACTTCCCTTAACTTCATACTCTTTATAATACCTAGGCTTTGATAGGTAGACTTGTACCTCAAATTTATTTTCTTAATTACTCATATATCCTTAACATTTTCCCTTGTATGACTATGATAACACCAAATGTTTACTTGACTTATGATTCTTCCAAAATAAGGTCAGAATCTCCCCCTTAATCTCATATTATGTGCACATTACTGATCTTTTTTTGACCAATCCAAATAGATGCTTACTTTACCTTAGGATCATATCTAATGAAGTAGACAACTTCTTAATCATAGTGCAACAAAGCTCCCCCTAAGATCATGCTCTCCTTTCAAGTTTTTCCAAATAGTCATAGGCCTTCATGAACATCACTCTTGTAATTTGATATCTGATAACACCTAAAGAAAGAACTCCTAATTTTGACAAATCATCTTATGGAAACCATCTTCAATTTGATCTTATAGAGACTTACACAAACTAGCCCTGTCTGTAAATAATAAAGTTGTTCCAAAGAAAAATATTAGACATCTACACATAGATACATTCATTGTTCATGTGTGATATCAAAAATATTATTCATGCAACAATCTATTACTTTTATGCTCCACAAGACATCATGGCTCAGACGATCTCATAATAACTTCCACCTAGTAGACTATCAATTAGGTCTTATGAGATCTCAAACTCTGTGGCATACTTTTGTCAAACCACCATCAAAATCTATTAAGACTTTTATGGCATGTCATACCTCTGAGTAAGAGTATTTTGATTAGTCTTTTACTTCACACACTTTTTCAAGTTCATTATACATTGTTATCTTAAAATACATGATCCTAGTGTTAGCTTAACATTCACTAAAAAAACTTGACTCCACATGGTAATGATTCAAAGCAATCAAACATGCAATCATCTTACATTCATTGTTTCATTGTCCTATGAAGTCTTGAAAACCTCATTCATGTTAGTCATTTCAAAATTTTAAACCACCTACATCATCATCCAAACTAGTCTTGTTCACCATTGACTATACCCATAAGGTACAATCATCTTCTTCAATCTTCATATCCTTATTGCTCTTGCAGACCAATCTATAACTTATATGTCTTCTCAGAACTCCTCCGTAGTATTTTGTCACCTCAAAGTATATATGCCTAACAAAAATACATGCAAAAATAAGGATACATTATCATACCTTTATACCTCATGAAGACTCAAACAGACCTCAAATAGTTATCATCAATATACTCAAACTTATAACAAAACCTATGCTTATATATGACAACTTCATAGACTCAACTCAGCTCCTCTATCTTGATGATTGACTCATAGCATCTTCATGGAAATACAAGGTTAATCATGCATATTTTTTAAGTCCTAAAGCAATATTCTACAAGAGACCTTAACTCCTTGACCTATACCTTCCTCTCAACATGTCTTCAAACTCCTTCTAGATTGTCAATCTGGGGTTTGATCTTTGACTTAGATTCTACATAATCCTTATGAGCTGCCAAATGGTAACTTTAACATTATTTCAAAATTTACTAATGTCCTATGGAAACACATAAATCCCCTTGGTTTAAATGTTGATCCAGCCTCATATTGACATACTTATTCTCTTTAGACAACTCTACCAGTACCATCATTCTTTGATAGACCATCACTGCAAACAAGATGAACATTTCCATCATCACACTTTTTGCCTATTAGGATCACCTGTAGGCTATCAAACCTTATACAAAGGACCTGATTTGATACCAAATTTTGAAATAATAACCACTGAGAGGGGGAGGGTTGAATAAGTGTAAAAAATTTTCACTCAATTCCATACATCACTCATTAACCATTCAAACCAGAATAGAGCTATAACAATGAATAAAAAGATAATAAAATAAGCATGAAGCATTTTATCAATGTATAAACACCCTAGATATATGGTAAACCCTCATGGGGGATAAAATACACCATCAAATCACTTAGACTACTTTCCTATAAGCAATTGAAACAACATTTAGTGAGGTACCAATCCCACAAGGAACACCAACCCAACTAGTCCTTTAGTAAGCTCCAAATTTAGAGGAGGATCTAACCCCTAAGTGACTTAGCACCAACCCAACCACTTCAAAGACACTTCTAAAATATCCAACCTAGAAGGCAGATCCAACTCCCTTCTTGACTAAGCACCAACCCAGCCAAGACAAGCTTGATCACCTCAAGACTCCTTGTTGTCCAAACAACTAATGGTGATATCTTCTACATCTCTCTCTCTCTCTCTCTCTCTCTCTCTCTCTCTCTCTCTCTCTCTCTCTCTCTCTCTCTCTCTCTCACACACACACACACACACACATCTATCATAGATTCCACTCTATATAATACACTTAGAATACACATATTATGAAGTTATTGATGGTATCTCAGCTCATTCTCTCTCAAACATCTTTCTAGTCTCATTCACTCAGCGTGCCTCTTCTAGGCTCATTAGGTCAGTTGACCTTATAATCAATCTCCAAAAAAAAGGGTTATATGTTCATCATGATTTATTTCCTATTATGATGGTCATCAAATAACCTAATACTACTCCTTCAATGATCTCTTTTCTTTGTTTATCTTCCCATCTACACAATTAACTTAAATAGGCCAATTATGCCTTGCTTTTATATCAAACACTTGAGTTCACCCATCTTGGTTAGATAAGAACCTTTTAATATTTTTATTACAATTGGAATAGGTCAACAAACATGTTACAAAAGTGATACAATCACTCCATAAGTTAGTCATACCCCTTAAGGTCCAAACCTCCATTAGGCCTAAAGGAGACCTAATGCAATTAGGTCTATCTTAAGCACATGTTACACTTGAGTCATCTTGGAATACCTTTATCCACCACCAATGCTTGAAACACTTCAAATATGTCTTAAATAGACCCTTGATAACATTCCCATAGCTTCATTCATCCTATTAGTCCAAATCATCACTTGAACCATACTATTAGGCCTATTCACCATTAAGCCTTCATACACCTATAAAGTTTGTTTCACACAACAAAAGTAAACAACCAATTTTTCATCATAACCTCATTCATTTCACTGTCTTGGGTTTCACTATCACATATTGTCTATATAGGCCATCTTGTGAACACCATTTGCACTCTTTTCAATGAACTTCAAAACATATAATCAACATGAATAATAGGTATATGTATTTAATAATTACCTCATGAATTTTAATCCATTCCTAATCATCTAAAATATAACCCTAAACTATTTCTCACTTTGACTAGTTTTTTTCACTGTCTTTACTCTTAACCAGTTTAGTGATAGATCAACTTGGATGAGAAAATTAGTTGAGACAGATGTTATAAATTTTCAAAATAAAACCATGGACATTAGTAATGAATCTTGACCTTCAACCTCCATCCATTGTGGAATCTTGACCTGGTCAACCCTACTTGTGACATCAAATTTTTTAGAAATAAGAATTTTTCTGTAGGTTATGTTCACTACCCTGATAAACCACTTCCACTAAGAGATGCCTGATGGAGTATTATACCATCTCCAATAATCAAACTATATTAAACAAACCATTCTAAGACATTTTCAACAATATATTCATCATTAGGTCAATATGAGGGTTTTGAGAGGGTTTTAGATTAGTTTTCATCCTTAACAATTGTTCATACAACTTTGTCCCTTAAACAACTTAATAATGCTTGGAAAACCTTATTAAGACCATTTTTCATCTCTCACAAAAGGATAAGCTTCCTATGAAACTATGACACATTCCAATGAGCATCTAAACTTCCTTTTTGGGCTCTTATCTCTTCATTATGCATATACAGGAGACCTCAAAATGTGTTTTCTTGGTTTCTTATTCAATCCATGACCTCAGACTTGGTCAAAATCCTTGACAAAACCTATAAAACCTCAATCCATGCTCACATGTGTTCTATCACCTTAAAAAATGATCTTGACCCTTCATTAGGTCATCCTAGGTATTCATGCATGTTAGGTCTTGAACTACCAGTTATAATTTAGAGATTGAATATGCCTTGAAACTTATTTCACTATTCTTAATACTTCATCCTTATGTCATATGAACTCATACCTTCTTCATAATCTTCCAACCTTCTTCATTCAATCTTACAAGCCACTAAACCTGATCATGAAGCCTCATTATGCTCTTTAAGGTCTTAAGACAAAGTCTATGAGAAGACATCTAATGAAATACTTACCACTTTAGGTCACTCTAAGAGTCATGTGACTGACTCAAAACCTCTCTCTTATGCTCTAACACTTCATTATACACCTTAAAGCTCATATATCTATGTATCATCATCATCATCATCATCATCATCATCATCATCATCATCATCATCATCATCATCATCATCATCATCATCATCATGCTGTGCTCAACTACTACCACAAATAACTCACAAGTCTCAACTTACCATGCTTTATAAGACATTCCATTGGATCACCATACCTCACACTATAAGGCTCAAATAGTCACCCTCATCCTCAAGCTACTTTTGACATCAATGATAGGCTGAAGCACATGACATCAATGACAACTTTCAATGCCTTCTATGTTTTTCTCAATGGTTTCTAGGAGAACTTTCATTGAGATTGATTTCATGCAAATTTGAGGACAAGCAAAAATATATTTTGGGTTAGCACTATCAATGAAGCATCCCATAGTGTTTCCAATGTTAACCAAGGATTTTTAATCCCCAAAAATAAGAGGGAGAAAGGGTAGTTTACCCTAAACAAATATTGTGTTGTGTATATAATTAGATGGTTTAAAATACATGCACTGATGGTTTAAATAAAACACTTACATTTATAAAATATGGGCCACTTTTGAAAATAATATATTTATACTCTTTTATTTCTAAGAATTAATGAAGTCATATTCCACATAATCAACTGCTCATTTTACCATTAAGGGTTTCTAATGGAGATCAATATAATAATCCATAGTTTTTCATGTTGGCCATGTACCTATAAAATTCCCAACCAAGACTCTATCACAAAATAATGTACATTTTTTAGTTGGAAAATCATCTTTGAAGATAAATTTAGGCACCATATTCAAAATTTTTACAAAATGGGATTGAAGTGGGTTAGCCTTGGCCCTTCTAGTTGCAACTTCTATTAAAACATCAAAACCATGGAACTCAATACCAAAATTAGTGGAGGAGATACCTTCTAGAGATAGACATAAACAAGAATCAAAGATAGACCTTGAACCAACAATAAAATGTCCTAAACTAGTAGCAATAGTGGCCACTACCATGGAAGTTACAACCACACTATCTAAATCATGCCCTAGATTTTTTGTTTTGATTTTACATGTGCCCTATCTCTCCTCTCCATTCATTGCTACATGTTTTAATTCAAATCTCAAATTATTGGTACAATCAATCAACCAATTGATAAATATGTGGCCTCACCTATAATATACACTTAAACTCATATCATTTAAATGTAATATAATTTTATCTTGATACGTAAACATAGCATTTATGAGACTTTGAACTCTAACAAGGTTTCAAAATTTTACCTTAGGGTATTGAACTATGAAATAGATGTTTGGAGATGTGAATTTATGACCTATAAAAAATGGAATTTTTAGTATGAAATTATGAAGTCAAAGTTTACAATTGACAATTTGAGTTCTTTTACTATTTAAATATATTAATATAGTTATTATTAATGAAAAGTAAAAGAAAAAACAAGAAGAAAATGCAGAAGAGTGAGAAGATAAACAACAGTTACAATAATAAGGTGACTAGTAGAAGGTCACAACTTAGTTCCATGCTGGTTAAAAGTTACCAGCTCACATTATCAAAATTGTCGAGAAAGGTATGAAAGTAAGAGAGCTTAACAACTCAAAAAAATAACATAAAATGTGAGGAACTAAGCAAAAGTGTCGGCACAAAAATGAAGAGGTGTTAGATCATCCTTATGTGGTTGGAAACTCCAAGAGGAAGGCTTAGAATAAGGAGGATCTAATGCCACCCATTCTTTTTGAATAAGATCTAGGGAACCAAAAGTTACAATAATACCCAAACTAGGAGGTGGATGAACAACACTACCAACTAGTCCACTCCCCTGCATAGGGGAAGTCCATTAGGTTATACCATTAATAAACTTCCCACGTGACACCATAAAGCTCCGCCCCCATTAAAGGGGAGAAGTAGAGAAGTAGTTTCAATGTGTGAATAGATTCATCAACAATGAGATGGAAGGGGAAGAGATCCATGTGTTATATGGTCTGGGGGATAGGCGGTGTGGCTCATGGTGTAATGAGAAATCTCCTAGTAATTGAGAAGCATTTTCATGTGTTGTAATTTTGGAGCCACCTTTATTTCTTGTGCTTGTATATGCATAAAATATGAAGAGATAATAGCCACATTGTCACTATAAAAAAAGAGACAAGATGCTTCTTCCTTTTTAAACAAATATGAGTTTCTAGCTTTTTGGTATTGAAATAATATGATAGCTATGAATAAATTATATAGAACAACTATACATGTTAACCACTAAGAATTATAGCCATAGAAGGCCATTCACCAAGAGAATGGTTTTGGATGAGAGAGATGTAAGAGTTTGTGTATCTAATTACTAGAAGATTGGGTTGTGGGCAAGTAAAAAAGAATACTCATTTTCTACCACCAACAACATTATAAGAATAAGGAGGCATTTATAACTAATATCAACCAAATTTACACCCATTATAAGGTAGTTCAAGCATTCTAAATTTAAAATAACATGGAGATAATCCTAAACTATGGATGGCCTAATCTTGGATTGAATCTCTAAGTTAAAAGTCTAGCTTCATTGATGAATCACTTAGGCTCACAAACTACTCTACCAACTTGCTATGAAAAGAGAGAGAAAACCTATCATAATGGAGGTGATGCATAAAAAATACATGAACACTACCAACCAAATGCAAATGTACTTTAAACATGAGACTAACTTGAACAAGACACTACTCCAAATCTTCCTCTTTATATCAACATTTCACATGCAGGTTGTGAATAAGGTTTGGGCTAGGAGGACTAGTCAAGAGGTCATGAAATGATGCTAATAAAAAGAAAACTCACTCAACCTTCACACCTCACTTAGACACTTCACAATCTCTGTAAAAGGATTCCAAACTAAACATGAATGCTAGATAAGGATAACATACCAAGGAAGCAATGCTAATCACTTGATAAGATCAAACTAGTCAAGCACACACATTAAAACCATTTAAAGGTGGAGGTAAAACCAGAAGTTTCTCATTAATAAAAGGATTGAAAATGGGTAGGGCTTCATCTTACCGAGGTGGAGGATACAAACATAGCTTATCAAAATTGAATATATAGAGAAATGTGAGAGAAGAATATAGAAGGGAGCAAGAGAGAGAGAGTGTGTGTGACAAGTGTCTCATGAGAGATACATTCAAGAAATGACTGATTGACGGAAAAATAGGTGTTTCAACCACAGCATAAGGAGATTTGATTGGCAAAATGTGCAGGCCTACCACATCAAAATGGGATAAATCTCTCCTCTCATCAAGGGGAGGTTCCCTGTTAACTATATATATATATATATATATATATATATATATATATATATATATATATATATATATATATATATATATATATATATATATATATATATATATGCTGAAAATACACTCAGGGGTGGGATAACACCATCCATCTCTCTTTTTTTAGAGATGATGTTCACATATCAAAGGAGAAATCTTGGGTAATTGCTGAAAGTACTTCTCTTCTTTCAGAAGTAATATTCAGTCAACAGCCATATTTCTTCCTGGTAGTATCTCAACTGGTCTTAGAGGACATTTGTACTATCCTAAAGATGTTTTCTTGTGCCAAAAGGCATAGAAGTCTCAAACCTTGTTTGACTCCTTGATCTTGCTCTTGAAAACTATCGCTTCTCTTGGCTTGTGATGGACAAATGGCACAATTGACCACTTAATCCTCTTGAATTATCTCTTGGCCTTTTATTTGACACTTTACATCTTATTAGTATATCCTAAAATTGACATCTTAGTGGAAATCATCAAGTAACTCTCTAGGTGTCTTGAAACCCCTAAGCCTTGTCATGCCTCACCTTGATTACAAGTTTCAAATATTGAATTCATATTCACCAAAGTAATATTTCTCCATTAAGGACCTCTTCATATCATATTAGACATGAAACAATTCATGTGGAGTCATCAAACTCTCTCCAAGACTCCATTTTGCACCAAAAGTTCTCATTTTGCCTCATTGTTTGTAGCCCTAAAAATGTGTAAACCTCCTTGTGCAGAATAATGTATGGAGGATATTAGGAATCTGATCACATAATTTAGGACCCAGTATCACCTTATAGATCAGTGCCAAGTTTCATGTCCTGAATCTAAGTGTGTCCTTTTTATGCTATTCTCTCTCCTCAATCAGGGCTCCTTGCCTAAAAACTGAGTTTTGACCCAAAATCACGCTTAAAAGTGTGAAAATTCTAGGAGTTTTATGATTAAATTTACCCATTATAATAACATTCTCCTTGTCAATTTTCAGCCCCTGAGACCTTGTACAAATGGGTAATACATGAATTGGCAAAACCCTAGCCTAGGTGCTTAAACCGGCTTGAGAGACAGTTGGAGTGTTTGGAAAGAAATTTTGAGGCTCTAAAGTTGGAATTAATTTTTTTTATGTCTGAAATATCTTCATAAAACTCAACATTATGAAGAGAGGTCTCTTGAGTGCTCAATAGGTCTGTAGGTAGGCCATTTGACTAGCAAACTAGTGCATTCCTCTCTTCTTGACCCACTTGCATAGCTCATACAACTTCTTAGTAGTACTAAAAATAAGTTTGGATGATTTTATAACATTTTTCAAGTCCTTATATACCTATTATCTTGATTTGGATATCATCCCATACCCTATATACTCATAAACACACCTACAAACCTATTTTTTGAGCAATTTTGTACAATATTGTACCTCCATATGACAACTAATATCTTGAAATTGTGATTATAGGACCTAAAAGGGTTTTAAAAATGTTTTTAAGGACATATCAATCCATTATAAACCATTTAGATTGACCTTCCTCTCATCAAGTTACTAGAAGGGGTTTATGAGGGTTTTAAACATGTTTGGTTCTTAATGATTGTTCATAAAAGATAGAGCCTCTTCCCCTAAACCTATGCCACAATATTAAAGTGGAAAGACCCTTAAAAAACCTCCAAACACCATTTTCCACCATAAACCTTGTCATGAAATATCCAAGCATAAGTTGGGAGTCTCTCTGGTGGCTGAGTGTGCATTTGAGGGCTAGAGTAGGTTCTAGGCACAATGAGCAATCTTGAAGTTTGGTTTTGACTTAAAACAATTGAATAAGGTCTTCAACATTAATCCTAAGTCTTTCCAATGGTTTTAATTTTCATTCATCTCAACATTCCTGTCATAACCATCATCAACACATATCTAGGGTTCTTAAGCCATCCAACACAAATTACTCTAATTGACTGTGTTTGGGCTATTCCTCAACACTATAGGGATTTAAAACATCTTAGACTATTTTCATGAAGTCTCTATCACATTTTTGATACCCATCAATTATTTGCACTGGTGCTTATAATACCATTTAACCTACTTACCACATAATGCACAATCAATAATTATGATGCCAAGACACAGTTGTAGGTGTATATTTGATTTATTTGCCTTCAATGAATAGAATAAATGGGATGAATACCTTAAATAAGTATATGTAGAACTCAATTACCTCTTATTACCTCATGTTGGTCATCAAACCTCATTGTCTCTCAAAAACAATAGGAACCTTGTACTTAACTAAGTAAACATGCCTAAGAGAGTCTTGTGCCTAAGAAAGTACAAGATTGAGCATATGCAAGGGTCAAGTATATTTTGGTTTTGATCATCCCTCTAACCATCCTTTAGGTATCTTTGATATTTATTATCTTCAAACACTTGTCTATCTACTCAATCTCAATTACAAAACCTTGCATTGTCTTCTTGAAGTTTGAAAACCAACCTCAAGTGTCCAATCCGGGATGTAGGTATGTGGCTAGGGTTTACCCTCTCTTCATGAGCTTTGACAATTCAAAGATCCTTAACAACTATTTAAAGTCACTTTCATGTGGTTTATACTCTTAATAAACTAATCCAATCTATATAAAAGTAGAGTTTTAAAAAAAAAAAAAAAAATTAAAATTAAAATAAAAATTAATGTTTTCTTACAGTAAAACGTACCAAACTAAAAATGGGAATTTTCCTCCACTGACTTACAGTCCACGGATAATGGCTTCAGCACGCTGCCTCCCTTCAGAAAAGACTTCTAGTCGCTTTTGGCTCCAAGGGCAGTGAGCTCCACCATCAAACGGCCAAAGTTGCAATAAATTCCTTATCTTGCCAGTGCCATAGTATGTCCATTCTCTTCTATTCGTTTTTCGTTTATATCGAAAAGAATCTCGGATTTCAAGCTACAAAAGTTGGACGATATCATTGATCTCTGCAGGCGGCCATGGCTCAGGCTTGGCTTCAGACGCTTTTCCCTTCTATTGCAATACCTCTCATCTTCGTCTTCTTCGTAGCGAAATTGTTCAATAGAAATTCAAAATCCAAAGCGGCGACTCATTATCCCATACTTGCATTCTCCCTTCGCTAATAAAAAACCACCACAGTATCCATGACTGGATTGCTGATATACTCTCGGCTTCCCCTTCCAATACATCCAAATTTCGTCGTCCAGTAGGAATAAGAGGGTTTGTCACTGCCAATCCTGCAAATGTGGAGCACCTGCTTAAAACAAATTTCGAAAATTATCAAAAAGGGCCACGCGTGAAGTTTCTTCTTCACGATTTCCTGGGCAGGGGAATTTTCAATGTGGACGGAGAGCTGTGGAAGATGCAGAGGAAGGCTGCCAGTTACGAATTCAACACCAAATCCCTCAGAAATTTCGCAATCGAAACGGTCCAGTGGAAGATTCAGAATCGCCTTATGCCGGGGCTTTCCTATATCTGCAATGAAGGAGGTTTTATAAATTTACAGGACGATTTGCAGAGATTTGCCTTTGATAATATTTGCAGGGTAGCCTTTGGAGTGGATCCTGCTTGTCTGCATCCCTCTCTGCCACAAGTACCCTTTGCCCGAACTTTTGACGATGCCACGGAATTAAGCTTCGGGAGGTTTTTTTACAGCGTGCCCTTTGGGTGGAGAATCAAGCGGCTACTTGGCATCGGCTCTGAAAACAAGCTGCGCGAAGCCATGGCTTCGTGTGGTGGATGATTTTGAACTGGGAATCATTCGTTCTAGAAGGAAGGAAATCGCTGACAATCAGAATAAGGGAAGCGATCTCCTAAAAAAAGACCTTCTTTCCAGGTTCATGACAGCTTTCGATTCAGGCAATGAGAATGACACATCCGATCGATTTCTCAGAGACATGATTGTTAGTTACATGTTGGCAGGCAGAGATACAACCTCCATTTCTCTGACATGGTTCTTCTGGGTGCTTTGTCTTCATCCCACGGTGGAATAAACCATTCACCATGAAATTACACAAGTCTTAGCCAAAAGAAAAGAGTACGGAGATGAGGAAAAGGAAATAGGGTTTGTTTTCAGCAACCAAGAGTTGAGGGATATGCAATACCTGCACGCAGCTGTGTCTGAATCTCTGCGCCTGTATCCTCCTGTGCCCCTTGACACCAAAGTTGCTCTGCAGGACGATGATTTACCAGACAGCAGTGTTGTGGGTAAAGGATGAGGTGTTGATTACATCATTTACGCGATGGGCAGGATGGAAACCAATGGGGTGAGGATTGCAATGAGTTTAAACCAGAGAGATGGTTTAAAAATGGGGGATTTGTTGGAAGGCCCTACCTTGCCTGTATGTTCAAGCTGTCAACAGTTTAAAGACACTGCATATTTATTACTTTTGCCTTATGTGTTAAGCTTTTGGTCAATAGGTTAAAGACCGAATTAACTGTTTATGAATGAGGTTACGTATGCTCTTGAGTTGGCCTAATGGTAAAGAACATGTGCTCTTGGAATGGAGGTCACAGGTTCAAATTTTGCAAGGGGTAGGGATTGCACGCCTCATATTCGTAGCATAATAAGGTCCCTGCCCACAATGGGAATATGAGGTGGTCCCATATGCTGGTATGCCTTGTAGACCATAACCAAGGCATTAATTGGCATCGTGGACCTTAAAATCTATATTATTATTATTATATCAGAGGGGTTGGTGGAGTGTAATATTATGGATTGTACTAGTGTGAGATTGTAGTGAAAATGATAGATTTTAAGTTTAATGTCTAGTAAATTGTTACAAGAGATAATGAAAATGGTAAATTTTAAATTTAATATTTATTAAATTGTTAGAAGAGACAATTTTAAATTTGACTTTTATTAGATCATGATCTAAATATCTGATACTAATATATTGGACAACATTAACCATTTAAATAGAGAAGAAAATTATTCTAAATTTTATGGTTTTCTTTGAGCCAAGAATTAAGCTAAGATGTACAATCCTATGTAATTTTTACTGCGTGGATGCCCTACTTATAGTCTATAATATATTTATTTACGAAATATGGACATAAATATTAACATTCTATGCAATTCAATACTTTCATGTAATATCTTCCAGAATACAATCAAAAAATAAATAAATTTTTAATTATTATATAATTTATTGAAAAAATAATATTTTTTTCATTACAAATCTATTGATAATAAATTATTTTAAGAAAGAAAATTTAGTTAAAAATATCTTATTATAAATTAAACTTTAAAATAAAATTAATATTCTATGTATCTTTTAAAATTTATTAATTATTAAGGAAGTCCTATTTATTCAATTTGATTGAAAGATTGTTTTGGCTTGATGATTCCACTACGAATCAATGTCTGTATTTTGCAAAATTCCTACAAAATGTTTAATTTATTGATTTTTTAACTCAAAAATATTTGATCTTTTATTATAAATATTAATATTTTAAGTTGTATTTTGAAATTGTTCTTATTAATATTTTATATAATTTAGTGATTTTATTTAATACCTTTAAACATATTAAAAAAGAAAAATTACAAAAAAAAAAAATTAAATAAATAATATAATTTTTGTAATTATACAAATTTATTCATGAAAATAAGTTTTGTTATGAATATTGGACCATTCTATTCTTATTTTATTTATCTACTTTTATTCATAATTTTGATTAGTTTCTTAAATATTGACTCAAAAAATCTAGTTAATTGTTAAAAAATTAAACTAGTAGAGCCTTGTAAATTTATTGTGGTATCATATTAAACTTTAAAAAAATACCCATTTTATTTTTTATCTATTTTAATAACTAAAGTTTGAAAGTCTAACTTATTAAAAAAATGATATAATACACTTTTTAAACCTATAACCAAAACTTGTGACTTTAAAAATACTTGAAAAAATCATTTCCAAATTACAAATACATATATATTCATACCTTACTCACTCTTTCAAAATTATGTAATCCTAATAATTTTCAAACTCACCTAACTATTACCCCAACCAAAAAAAAAAAAAAAAAAAAAAAAAAAAAAAACCAAAACCTAAAGATAATTCATATAAATGTCATATTTTAAAACAGAATACGAGTTTCAAAGAAACATAGCATAGGTTTTGAAAATATTCAAAATGCAGAAATTAGATTCTAACATAGTATAAGTTTTCAAAGATTAAAAAAATATTTAGAAATCAAAGACAAACAAATGTTGTGATATTTATACAGAATTTAGGGGCATAAGACGTTCATATACATTCACTTTTTAAATATTTAAAGTACAAAATCATACATATTTGAATGCATATGTAAAAAAAATTTTAAGATTAAAATTACAAGTTGCAAATATATTTACTATTGAACATATAAATATCATTATATATCATTGGCATGTATTTAGAGAGGAATTATAATCATTTATAATTAAACTTGTTCAAATTTGTAATATCCAAAGCTTCAAATCGGTAAAAAGGCATGATACTTGTTCATCATTTTCAAAAGTTCAAATTTTAAATTAAAACATTTATTTTAAAATAAAATTTATAAGCTATGTAATCATGATGAGGGTGTGTCATGATGAGGGTGTGCATATTATGAATTCTATTTTAATCATAAAAATTAGAATCTAGATTCATATGTAGCGGTGTGATTTAAATGCGTGCAAGTGATGTACGCTTAAATCTAATATTATTCAATGGCCTTGAAACCACTTTTAGGGAACCTAGCATGGTTAAACTTTTTTAGATTAGAAAATTAAGTACTAATCCCTATTTATGAGAATTGTAATAATATATCTGCTTAACTCAAGAGCTTATTTAGTTTTAAAAATTGGAACTTTATCACTCTCAATCTGCCATTAACTCAAATTATCCAAGTGTTTAAATAATAAGACACAATTCTCTATCATAAATTATAATTTATAAGACGATTTAATTTCATCTACATACAAATGTAATCTTTTGATCTCTTTTCAAAATTTTCAAATTTCAAAGTTCAATTTTTCACAAATTTCAAATTAATAAAATGACTAATTATAAATTTTTGTAGGGTTTGCTAAAATGAGTGCCTTATATAATTGAAATAAATGCTAAAAGAAAAAAAATGTTGTACACACTCATAGTCAACTCTATTTGATTTACTCTATCAATTTCATTATGAGAATAAAGGGGGTCAGGGGGTTGGGGGCAGAGGGGTAATGTAAACACATGAATCTTGTCACATGTACTTGATAGTGCTAATTATTGACATATTTTTAATGGCATTCATGACTTTTGTCTAATTATATGACACATAAATTCTAATATCAAATACTCAAGATATCTAAAATAACCTTTAGATTATCTTCAATAAAGGAAACATGCCATTGATATTTTTAAATAGGTCCATATGAATTGTGCTCCTTTCCACTTGTAGCAACAATGTTCCATGTCAAATAATGTATAGTTTCCAAAAGTCAAAACATTCTTTTGGGTCTTTTTGCACATATTACATTGTCAACTAGAATAAAGAGTCATCTAAATATATCAAGAGCCATTATTTTTTCCTACTTGCCTTTTAATTGGTTTAAGGATATAAAATTTTCCACATTAAGCAAAACTTCCTTATTTCTTTTCAAAATTCTAAATCACTCACAAGAAGTAGCCATAAGCCAAGTCAAGAGCTATCATTATCAAGTATCAAATCTATATTCTAGCTACATATATATAGTCAAATACAGAATAATTATAAATTCACTCTATGTGTGAGAGAAATGAATGGGCTTAATTACCTCTTTGGAGTGTTGGATACGTGGGTAGCAATCAATCATCAAGATAGTGGTTGAGGCCAACTCAGTGCATTACACTGCCATTTTTTCTTACAGGTTTCTAAGCTATTAAAGTGCTTTGAGGGTTTTTAAGACAAGAGAAGTACACAACATTTTTTGTGTAGCCAAACCCTATTTACAATTTATCATATCTCTCATCATCCATATGTGCAACAAGGGACATAATCATGGTTTATGCATAGTCAACCGAGAAAAGTTTGTGGTCAATAAACTTGGGTGCATTGTGTTGCTGTCTAGTTACAATGCTCATGTCCATAAACTTGTTTTGCTTCTACTTTTGATGTATTATTTACATAACACTATTTTCTTGTCATTACCATATTATTTAACTAACTGGGACGAGTCTACAATCAATGGATTATAATGCATTGTGCCGCCGTCCACTTATAATGGACATGTCCAAATTCTATTTTTATTTTTAATTACGACCTTGAGCCTAGACATTCACCCCTTCTTCTAATGTTTACTACCAAATAATCAAAACACTCAAAAAAGATCAATGTTCAAGCTAAGGATATTTTTTCATAGTGTTTTTTAAAGATAATAATTTTCCATATTTAGCATCTTGTCAAATCAAAATTGTTAATTAATGTAATGATTTAGAATTATGATAGTCTTTAGTTTTATACTTATAATTAGAAATACAATTCATTTTTTTGTTTTATCAAAAATAGGGTAAAAATGGAAACAAGGAAGAAACAACAACATTATATTTCAATGTTCAACCCAAACTAAGATCATATGAAAAAATCATATATAGGTGCTGAAATTAAATGGAATAAAAAGAACTTCATTGCTTAATTGAGGACTAGCTCTCATAGGCTCAAATGTCAGACAAGAAGATAAATGACTCTGAAGAAATAGTGGGAAGAGAGGGTTTGTATTTTTTGTATAACAGGAGTCATTGAAATAGAGGAACACTTCATATTTGAATGTCCTAAGTACACAGAGATATGAACCAAATATGTGGAAATCTTAAGAGGTGGCTATATGGTAAAAATATTTGAAGAAAAAATAAATAAAAGAGTTGGGGGAGATGATAACTTAATTCAACAAATGAATGAACATCCTTTTAAAGGATACCACAAGGCTCGAAAATATTTTACCTTTTGGAACAATCAACGTAGTCGATGGTCCCATAAGCTATTATGTCTCATGGACGTAATTAAAACTATTTCATTTTATGATATTTTAAATTTTCCACTAACTTTTAGGTATGCATTTGCATATGCCAACAACATAATTTTTTTTTAATATTTATTTAAGCAAAAAATTTCATACTTTGATAAATCTTCAACCACAAAGTAAATGATTTGTATATCCTAAGGAATTCATCAATGCTCATTTAAAAAAGCTATTTTTGTGATGGTGTTGGATTTGTTCCTTGTCATGGGTAGGTTGCATGTTGTTACATTCTTAAAACTAGATTCAACAATGTTTCACAATATCTACCAATGCATTCTCTCTTGTGTGGTTAATTTGTACATGTTTTCCAATTCATTAGTTCTTTTATTATTTTTTATAGATTTGCAACGACTTTCTACTTTACAATAATGCTATGATTATTGATCTTTTTGAAGGATCTCTTGGGAGTTTTTATAAAGCTTCAAAACCAATTTCAGTTTAAATTAATAGAGCGGATTCTGAGAACAAACACAAAAACACATCTTATTTTTTTTCTATTGCTATTATTAAACAACAATACATCCTTCCTACTAACACAAGGACTTGGCGTATGAAGGAACACCTTTTTTTTCCAAAATTAAATGTCATATAAATGTCATTTACAAATATAAATCTATATCTATCTATCTATATATATGGTGAAGTCTTCAACTTGACGCCAAATATTGAAAGTTTCATTCGATCAAATTTATTTAAGAATCTAATCCAACCTCATTCCTTATAAAAATTGATCTATGAACCAATTACTTTTTATTTTATATTTAAAAATCAAACCCAACCTCAACTTTTATGAAAATTGATCTATAAACCAACCACCTTTTAACAAAGGCTTGTCCCTTTTATATTTGAGAATGGAACCAATCTCATCTTTTATGAAAATTGATCTATCCTTACAAAAATTACTCTATGAACCAACTACCTTTTTACAAAGACTTCTTGTGCCTTTTGGTGGCCATGTAAGTGACTTGCCAACACAAGCGGCCAAAATCGCAATAAATTTCTTATCTTGCCACAATATGCCATTCTCTTCTTATCGAAAAGAATCTCGGATTTCAAGCTGCTAAAGTTGGACGATATCTTTGAAGGCGGCCATGGCTCAGGTTTGGCTTCATTTCGTTTTCCCTTCTATTGCAATAGCTCTCACCTTCGTCTACTTGATAGCGCACTTATTCCATAGAAAAGAGGTGGCTCATTATCCCATACTCGGAATTCTCCCTTCGCTAATAAAAAACCGCCACAGGCTCCATGACTGGATTGCAGATATACTCTCGGCTTCTCCTTCCAATTCGACCAAATTCCATCGTCCAGTAGGAATAAGAGGGTATTCCACTGCCAATCCTGCAAATGTGGAGCACCTTCTCAAAACAAATTTCGAAAATTATGAAAAAGGACCACGCTTGAAGTTTCTTCTTCACGATTTCCTAGGCAGGGGAATTTTCAGTGTGGACGGAGAGCAGTGGAAGATGCAGAGGAAGGCTGCCAGCTACGAATTCAACACCAAATCCCTCAGAAATTTTGTAATCGAGACGGTCCAGTGGGAGATTCAGAATCGCCTTCTGCCGGTGCTTTCCCATATCTGCAATGAAGGAGGGTTTATAAATTTACAGGACGTTTTGCAGAGATTTACCTTTGATAATATTTGCAGGGTAGCCTTTGGAGTGGATCCTGCTTGTCTGCATCCCTCTCTTCCAGAAGTACCTTTTGCCCGAGCTTTTGACGATGCCACGGAGTTAAGCTTCGGGAGGTTTTTTTATAGCGTGCCCTTTGGGTGGAGGATCAAGCGGCTGCTTGGCATCGGCTCTGAAAGGAAGCTGCGCGAAGCCATTCGTGTGGTGGATGATTTTGCACTGGGAATCATTCGTTCCAGAAGGAAGGAAATCGCTGACAATCAGAATAAGGGAAGCGATCCCCTTAAAAACGATCTTCTTTCCAGGTTCATGACAGCTTTCGACTCCGACAATGTCAATGACACATCCGATCGATTGCTAAGAGACATGATTGTTAATTTCATGTTAGCTGGCAGAGATACAACCTCCACTTCTCTGACATGGTTCTTCTGGGTGCTCTGTCTTCATCCCACCGTGGAAGAAGCCATTCACCATGAAATTACACAGGTCTTAGCCAAACGAAAAGAGTACGGAGACGAGGAAATGGAAAAAGGATTCGTTTTCAGCTATGAAGAGTTGAGGGACATGCAATACCTGCATGCAGCTGTGTGTGAATCTCTGCGCTTGTATCCTCCTGTGCCCCTTGACTCCAAAGTTGCTCTACAGGACGATGTTTTACCAGACGGCAGTTTAGTGGGTAAAGGATGGGGTGTTGATTACAGCATTTATGCGATGGGCAGGATGAAAAGCAATTGGGGTGAGGATTGCAAGGAGTTTAAACCAGAGAGATGGTTTAAAAATGGAGAATTTGTTGGAGAGAACCCTTACAAGTTTGCTGTGTTCAACGCAGGGCCTAGGGTTTGTCTGGGAAAAGAGATGGCCTTCATTCAGATGAAATCAATCGTGGCTTCTGTTATCCATAGATTTAGTCTCAGGGTTGACAGGAACTATGTTCCCAAATATACACTTGACTTCAACATGCGCATGGAGGGAGGAATGCCCGTTACAGTAACAAAAAGGTAATCAAATTGAGGAAGGCCCGATATTGCCTGTATGTTCAAGTTGTCAACAGTTAAAGGCACTGCATATTTCACTGGGTATGTAGGTACTTTTACCTTTATTTGTGAAGCTCTCAGTAGGTCAAAGACTGAATTAACTCTGTGAATGATGTCAGGTAGGTACTTTTGAAGATGAGTTTGTAGTTATTCCAATGAGTTTACTGGGTATGTAACTTATTGGGCATGTTAAAGGTGTAATGTGGTAAGATTCTTGGTGGAGTGTAATGTTATGGATTATAATAATGTGAGATATTAATAAAAATAATATTTTATTAAATTGTTATAAGAGATTTTTAATTTTTTTTTAGGGTATTTATTTTGTCAAATTTGTTTTGAACACCATCTGAAATTTATATTTTAGTAGATGATTAGACAAGACCTTTTACACTATCATTTTCATTGTTGAACTACAACAATTTTAATTTTAAATTTGACCTTCATTAAATAATGATGTAAATATTTGACACTATTCTATAATATTAATCATTAAAATTAGAGAAGATAATTAATCTAAATTTCATGATTCTCTTTGAACCACATAAGGGAATCATCCATATGTTATCCACCCATTTTTATCTTGTTATTTTATTTTTGGAAAATAATTTTTTAATAATTATTATATAATTTATCAAAAAAAAAAAAAAAAAAATGATTATAAATCCATTGACATCAAGAAAGAAAATTTAGAAATATGTCTTATTATAGATCAAACTTTAAAATAAGATTAATATTTTATATATCTTTTAAAAATTATCAATTCAAATAAAATAATATCTTTAGTTTGTAAATAAGTCTATATAACACCCTCCCAATATAATTATTCTGAAAATCAATATAAAAGTTCTATTTTTTTTGGTAATCCACAGTCGGTTATACCATGTGTGCACATACATTGTGATTCTCCTTCCTCTAAGTTTACACAACTATATATGAAAACGTCACAAACTCTTTTTTTTAAATGCTAGTATTGAGGAAGTTTCATTTATTCAATGTAATTGAAAGATCTTTTTTGTTTGATGATTCCACTAATCAATATTAATTGAAGAATATTTGATCTATCATGGATTCCAATCTCTATAATAAACTTGGAACACACATATTATGAAGCTAATAATGGTATCTCACCTCATTCATCTCACTTCAACCTTCTATCTCTCTCAAACAACCTTCTAGGCTCATTCACTTAGCATGCCTCTTCTAGGCTCATTAGGTCAGTTGACCTTATAATCAATCTGCAAAAAATATGTTTATATGTTCATCATGATTTCTTTTCTATTCTGATGGTCCTCAAACAATCTACTAATGCTCCTTCAATGATCCCTTTTCTACGCTTATCTTCCCATCTACTCAATTAACTCAAATAGGCCAATTAGGCCTTGCTTTTATATCAAACACTTGATCTCACCCATCTTGGTTAGACAAGAACCTTTTCATATTTGTATTAAAATTGGAATAGGTCCACAAACATGTTACAAAAGTGATATAATCACTCCATAAGTTAGTCATACCCCTTAAGGGCCAAAACCTCCATTAGGCCTAAAGGAGACCTAATATAATTAAGGTCTGTCTTAAGTACATGTTACACTTGAGTCACCTTGGAACACCTTTATCCACAACCAATGCTTGGAACACTTCAAATATGTCTTAAATAGACCCTTGATAACATTCTCATAGCTTTAGTCCACCTATTAGTCTAACTCATCACTTGAACCATTCTATTAGGCCTATTCGCCATTAGACCTTCATACACCAAAAAAATTTATTTCATATAACTGAAGTAAATAACCAATTTTTCATCATAACCTCATTCATCTCACTATCTTGGGTTTCATTGTCACATCTTCTCTAGATAGGCCATCTTGTGAACACCATTTTCACTTTTTTCAGTGAATTTCAAAACATATAAATAACATGGATAAGAGGTATATGTATTTAACAATGACCTCATGAATTTTAATCCATTCTTAATCATCTAAAATACAACCATAAACTATTTCTCACTCTAATTGGTTTTCTTCACTGTCTTCACTCTTAACTAGTTTAGCGATAGATCAACTTGAATAAGAAAAATTATTGACATAGATGTTATAAATTATCCAAATAACACCATGGACATTAATAACGAATATTGACCTTCAACCTTCATTCATTGTGGAATCTTGACCTGGTCAACCCTACTTGTAACATCAAATTATTCATAAATAAGAGTTTTTTTGTAGGTTTTGTTCACTACCCTGATAAACCACTTCCACTAGGAGATGCCTAATGGAGTCTTATACCACCTCCAATAATCAAACTAGCTTCAACAAACCATTCTGGGAAATTTTCAATAATATATTCATCATCAGGTCAATATGAAGGGGTTTGAGAGGGTTTTGGACCAGTTTTCATCCTTAACGATTGTTCATACCACCTTGTCCCTTAAACCACTTCCTAATGCTTAGAAAACCTTATTAGGAAACTTTTCCATCTCTCCCAAAAGGATCAGAATCCCATGCAAATATCACACGTGTGAATGAGCATCTAAACTTCCTTTTCAGACTCTTATCTATTCATTTTATATATATAAGAGACCCCAAAATGTGTTTTCTTGCTTTCTTTTTCAATCCATGACCTTAGACTTTTTCAACACCCTTGACACAACCTATAAAACTTAAATCCATCCTCACATGTGTTCTATCACCTCAAAAACTGATCTTGACCCTTCATTGGGTCACACTAGGTCTTCATGCACGTTAGGTCTTGAACTACCAGTTATACTTTAGAAATTGAATATTCCTTGAAAATTATAGTTTACCCTAAAAAAATATTGTGTTGTGTATATCTTTATATGGTTTAAAATCTATGGACTAATGGTTTAAATAAAACACATGCATTTATAAAATATGAGCCACTTTTGAAAATAATATATTTATCCTCTTTTGTTTCCAAGAATTAATGGAATCATACTGAAGATAATCAACTACTCATTTTACCATTCAGTAAGGGTTTCTAATGGAGATCAATATAATAATCCATAGTTTTTCATGTTGGCCATGAACCTATAAAACTCCCAGCTAAAACTCTATCACAAAATAATGTACATTTTAAAGTTGGAAAATCATCTCTGAAGATAAATTTAGTCACCATATTCAAATTTTTTACAAAACCGGATTGAAGTGGGTTAGCCTTGGACCTTCTAGTTGCAACTTCTATTAAAACATCAAAAACATGGAAATCAATATCAAAATTAGTGAAGGAGATACCTTCTAGAACTAGACATGAACAAGAATCAAAGACAGACCTTGATCCAACAATAAAATATCCTAAACTAGTAGCAATAGTGGCTACTACCATGGAAGTTACAACCACACTACGCAAATCATGCCCTAGATTTTCTCTTTTGATTTTTCATGTGCCTATCTCTCCTCTCCATTCATGGCTCCATATTTTAATTCAAATCTCAAATTATTGGTAAAATTGATCAACCAAATTATAAATATGTGGCCTCACCTATAATCTACACTTAACCTCATATCATTTAAATGTAATCTAATTTTAACTCGATAGGTAAACACAATACTTATGAGACTTTGAACTCTAACAAGGTTTCAAAATTCTACCTTAGGGTATTGAACTATGAAATAGATGTTTGGAGATGTGAATTTGTGACCTATAAAAAATTGAATTTTCAATATGGAATTATGAAGTCAAAGTTTACAATTGAGAATTTGAGTTTCTTTAATATTGAAATGTACCAATATAGTTATTATTAATGAAAAGTAAAAGAAAAAATAAGAATAAAATGCATAAGAGTGAGAAGATAAAAAATAGTTATAATAATAAGGTGAATAGTAGAAGGTCATAACTAAGTTTTATGTTGGTTAAAAGGGACCAGCTCATATTATCAAAATTGTCAAGAAAGGTATGAAAGTAAGAGAGCTTAACAACTCAAATAAATAACATAAAATGTGAGTAACTAAGTAAAAGTGTTTGCCCCAAACTGAAGAGGTGTTAGATCATCCTTATGTGGTTGGAAAATCCAAAAGGAAGGCTTAGAAGGAGGATCTAGTTCCACCCACTCTTTTTGAAGAAGATATAGGGAACCAAAAGTTACAA
Organism: Torreya grandis; assembly: GCA_037957365.1. Taxonomy (NCBI): domain Eukaryota; kingdom Viridiplantae; phylum Streptophyta; class Pinopsida; order Cupressales; family Taxaceae; genus Torreya; species Torreya grandis. The sequence continues at coordinate 1,899,032 of JARHVA010000778.1, forward strand.
TAATACCCCAACCAGGAGGTGGATGAAAAACATTACCAACTAGACCACTTCCCTGCATAGGGGAAGTCCATTAGTCTATACCAGTAATAGAATTCCCATGTGACATCATCAAGATCCACCCCCATTGATGAGGAGAAGTGGAGAAGTAATTTTTTATGTGTGAATTTATTCATCAAAAATTAGATGCAAGGGGAGGAGATCCATGTGTTATATGGTCTGGGGGACAAGTCGTGTGGCTCATGGTGTAGGGAAAAATATCGTAGTAATTAAGAAGCATTTTCATGTGTTGTAATTTTAGAACCACCTTCATTTCTTGTTCTTGTATCTACATATAATATGAAGAGATAATAGCCACATTGTCAGTATAAAAAAGGAGATAAGATGCTTCTTCCTTTTTAAACAAATCTAGGTTTCTAGCTTTCTGGTATTGAAACAATATGATAGCTATGAAGAAATTATATAGAACTATATATGTTAGCCACTAGCATTATACCCAAAGAAGGCCATTCACCAAGAGAATGTTTCTATATGAGAGAGATGTAAGAGGTTTCGGATCTAGTGCCTTGAAGATTGGACTATGGGAAAGTAAAAAAGAATACTCATTTTCTACCACCAATAACATTATAAGAATAAGGAGGCATTTATAACTGCTATCAACCAAATTTGCACCCTTTATAATTTAGTTCAAGCCTTCCAAATTTGGAATAACATGGAGACAATCCTAATCTATGGATGACCTAATCTTTGATTGAATCTCTAGGTTAAAAGGTTAGCTCCCTTGATAAATCACATAAGCTCACAAACTACTTTACCAACTTGCTAGGAAAAGAGAGAGAAAACCTATCGTAATCGAGGTGATGCATAAAAAATACACGACCACTACCAAATAGCTTTAAATACACTTCAAATATGTAACTAACTTAAACAAGACACTACTACAAATATTCCTCTTTATATCAACATTTCACATCCAGGTTGTGAAGAATGCTTGGGCTAGAGGACTAGTCAAGAGGTCATGAAATGACACTAATGAAAATAAAACTCACTCATACTTTACACCTCACTTAGACACTTCACAAGCCCTGTAAAAGTATTCTAAACTAAACATGAATGCTAGATAAGGACAACATACCAAGGAAGCAAAATTAATCACTTGATAAGATCAAACTAGTCAAGCACACACATTGAAACTAGTCAAAGGTGGAGGTAAAACCAAAATTTTCTCATTAATCAAAGGCTTGAAAATGGGTAGGGATTCATCTTACCTAGGTGTAGGATACAAACATAGCTTATAAAAGCTGAATAAAAAGAGAAATGTGAGAGAAGATGATAGAAGGGGGTAGGAGAGAGAGTGTGTGACAAGTGTCTCACGAGCGATACAATCAAGAAAGGAGGTATAAAACTATCTCAACTGGTATTATAGGACATATTTACTATCCTAAAGATGTTTTCTTGCTCCAAAAGGTATATAAGTCTCAAACCTTGATTGAGTCCTTGATCTTGCTCTTGAAAATTATCCCTTCTCTTGGCTTGTGATGGACAAATGGCATAATTGATGACTAACTTCTATTGAATTATCTCTTGACCTTTTATTTGACACTTTGGATCTTATTAGTAGGTCCTAAAACTAACATCTCAATGGAAATCATCAATTGACTCTCTAGGTGTCTTGAAACCCCTAAGCCTTGTCATCCCTCACCTTTATTACAAGTGTCAAATATTGAATTCATATTTATCAAAGTAATATTTCTCCATGAAAGGAATATTCATATCATATCAGACATGAAACAATTCATTTGGAGTCATAAAACTCTCTCTAAGACTCTATTTTACACCAAAAGTTCTTATTTGGCCTCATTATTTGTAGCCCTGAAAATGTTTAAACCTCCTTGTGTAGAATAATGTATGGAGGATATTAGGAATATGATCACATACTTTATGACCTAGTATCACCTTATAGATCAGTGCCAAGTTTCATATCTTGAATCTAGGTGTGTCCTTTTTATGCTATTCTCTCTCCTCAATTAGGCCTCCTTGCCTAAAAACTAAGTTTTAGCCCGAAATAACTCCCATACATGTGAAAATTATAGGATTTTTTGATTAAATTTAACCATGATAATACCTTTCTCCTTTTCAATTTTCAGCTTTGAAGACCATATACAAATGCGTAAACCATGAATTGGCAAAACCCTAGCCTAGGTGCTTAAATTGGCTTGAGAGATAGTTGGAGTATTTGGAAAGAAATTTTGAGGATCTAAAGTTGGAATTAGTTTTTTTTATGTCTGAAATATCATCCTAAAACTCAAAATTATGAAGAGAGGTCTCTTGAAGTGCTCAATAGGTCTGTAGGTAGGCCCTTTGACTAAAAAACTAGTGCATTCCTCTCTTCTTGACCCACTTGACAACTTGCATAGCTCATAAAACTTCTTATGAGTCCTAAAACTAAGTGTGGATGATTTTATAACCTTTTAAAATTCCTTATATGCTTTTTCTCTTATTTTTATATCATCCCATACCCTATATACTCAAAAACACACGTACAACCATATTTTTTGAGTAATTTTATATAGTATTATACATGCATATACCAACTAATATCTTTAAATTGTGATAAAAGGACCTAAAAGGGTTTTAAAAATGTTTATAAATCCATATCAATACATTATAAACCATTTAAATTAACCTTCCTCTCATCAAGTTACTAGAAGGGGTTTAGGAGGGTTTTAAACATGTTTGGTTCTTAATGATTATTCATAAAATATAGAGCCTCTTCCCCTAAACCTATGACACAATATTAAAATGGAGAGACACTTAAGAAACCTCCAAACACCATTTTCCACCATACACCTTGTCATGAAATATCCAAGCATAAATTGGGAGTCTCTTTGGTGGCTGAGTGTTTATTTGTGAGGGCTAGAGTAGGTTCTAGGCATGGTGAGCAATCTTAAAGTTTGGTTTTACCTAAAAATAAATTGAATAAGGTATTTAAAATTAATCCTAACCATTTAAAATTATTTTACTTTTCATTCATCTCAACATTCTTGTCATAACCATCATCAATGCATATCTAGGGTTCTCAAGCCATCCAACACAAATTACCCTAGTTGACTATGTATGGGCTTTTCCTCAACACTATACGGAATCAAAATATATTAGAATATTTTAATTAATTATTTGTCACATTTTTTATACCCATCATTTACATTCACTGGTTTTTATAATACCATTTAATTTACTTACAACACTATGCACAATCAATAGTTATGATGCCAAGACATAGATGTAGGTGTTTATTTGAATTCAATGAAGAGAATAAATGGAGTTATAATAGGTAAATTTATACCTAAATTAGCTCATATTACCTTGTGTTGGTCATCAAACCTCATTATCTCTTTAAAAAAGTAGGAACCTTGTACTTAACTAGGTAGACATGCCTAAGAGAGTACAAGACTGAGCATATGCATGGGTTAGGTATGTTTTTGTTTTGATCATCTCTCTAACCAAACTTTAGGTATATTTTATATTTATTATATTTAAACATTTTTTATATGTACTCAATCTCAATTACAAAACCTTGCATTATTTTCTTCAAGTTTGAAAACCAACCTCAAGTGTCCAATCAAGTCTGTAGGTATGTGTCTAGGATTTACCGTTTCTTAATGAGATTTGAAAATGAAGATATCCTTAAAAATTATTTAAATTAAATTTTATGTGGTTTATCCATTTATAATATTTTCAAACTTCAATCAATTGAGCATCTTTCTTAACAAGATTAGACAGTCCTCAAGTTTCTTATATTTGGCCATTCTGCCTGTAAGTATCTTGACTAGGTGTGTTAGACATTGGATAGTTTGAGGACACACCTTTTCTACACTATGATTAGATAAGTAAAAGTGTTGAGAAAATATATTAACTTAAATTTTAAGTTATAAAAATCCACACTTGATGCATTTCAACTAACTTTTCACATAATGCAGACCTCTAGGTCTGCAAACCTATAGGTCTATATTTTGATGTTGTAGATCTTCTTAAGATGCAAGTTTGATATTGGTAAGACATGTTTTTATGTATTAAAAACCTGATATAAATTTTTCATCTTTAATTATTAGTTTTAAACCTCATCATTAATGCACAAGTATTACATTTTATGTTCCAAAAAGACTTATAGTCTAGACAACCCAGTGAGACTGCATTTTGATGCTTAGACCTTGTATGAGGCTTGTCCTGATTATTTTGAACCATAAAATAACTTATTTAATAACTAATTACCTATATTATTAGTTAAATAATCTCAAAAAATCTTTCACCATTTAAGACAAGACCTTTTGAAATCACTTTAATGTAGGCAGACCGATATGCACAGTGCAATTTGTTGTAAAATGTTGTTTGTTACATGGAGAAGATGCAATTGGAAAAAGAATATATAATCAATGGTTGAACTATATATTAATGAAAATATGGAAAATATTATTATATAACTTCATTCCATTCATCCAACTTATGAAGGCCTTAAAGCAAACAATAAACCATGATATCCACCTTTATAAACTATGTAAAAATAGAGTTTTCTTGCTCATTTCAAGGCCACACATGTGAAATGGAACTTGTATAAACATGAAATATTTCTATACAGACCTTTAATACCCTATGAAATTAATTTTATGAATTAAACCTACTTAAAACTACCATAACAAAGAGATAAATTGAACATGTGGGATTGAATATTTATTTTAGAGCACCCTAGAATCTTAGTGACTGTTCATAAAGCTCAAGACACAAATATTATGAATATTTAAATAAATATAAATATAATTATGACTCCATTATCTATCAAAATTTTTATACCCCGATTCTCTCTCCCCTATACAAAATGAGTTGACCCTTACTAGCTTGTGAAGAGAGCAATGGAAACAAGGAAGAAAATTTTGTAACATTGGGACCTAAAATGTCATTAAAAACATTATTATGACTTTTAAAACCTAAAAGGACACTCTTTAACTATTTTCACTTGAAAATGAATTTTTGAAGTTCATACAAGTGCCTTAAACTACCCCTTTAGAGTGATTTCTAAAGTAGCTGACCTAGTCTGACTTTCCTGACATGTGTGATAGTTATATAAATCCCTCAATAATATTTGAAAATGTGATTGTACATATAATTCACTTCTAAGACTTTTCATATGTTGGAATTAGTCAAAACACCCTTTTCTTCATAAAACATTACCTTAAAGTTCACAAAAGAACCTTAACTTCTCTAAATCAACATGAAATGTTTGTTGATTAAGGAAAGAAATGAATTTGATAAGAAATTAAGGACCCTATGACACCATTTGGACAATACTCAATACACCATGACAGGACTAGACCATTACAAGACCACGAAAGAACATTACCTTAATTTCTCCAAATTTACATAAATAATGTTAATAAGACCTTATAAATACCTTTTAAAGACCATGTAACTCATGGAAAATATTTTAACTAGGTTATCAAGACACTAAAATCAAATTTTTACCTAATGGGTTCACAATTTTATGATGGGGGTCAAAATTGGTCAGTAAATTGGTGATTTATTGGGGTGGCATTCCTGAAATGCTCACTACACCAGTAGACTTGTCTTTTCATTAGGAAATGGAGTCAATTGCACTAAAAATCAAACTTGAAATAGACCTTGAATAAGAAAAAATAAACTAATTTGACTTATAAACACACAAAACAAATGAGAACACACAAATAAAAGAAACAAGACACACACATGTGCTAGCTAATCACTTAGGGAACACAAAAAACAAGAAAGAAACTAGTATGTATAACTGACCTAAAAAATATTTATTCCTCATAAATCAAATGGGAATATTGTGATATCTTTTAATCTATAATATGAATAATAACACAAGTCAAGTTTCCTCTTTAACCTTTTCTTGTTGTCTTCATCCTCTTCTTGCTTGTCAATCCTCTTAGCATGCTCTCAAGTGAAATGAAAACAACAAACCAATATCCTATGAAGATATCTTTTTATTTTACTTCAATACCCACCTCATATTACTTTTTCATTTGTATCCTCATCCAATGGTACTCTATCTAGGCATACTTCTTGGGTATCTATAGACTTTTGAGTGACCTCATATTGATTATCGTCTATTACAAGCTCATCATGTTATTTTTGAAGATTTTCATAATAACTCCAAGCTATATCATGGTCCTCAATGGATGTCTCTTTTTCAATATCCTCATGAGAATGATATTCAATAGGAAATTTATCCTTTCAAAGGCCTTCAATGTATTGAATATATTCAAGGTACTATTGCTAAACATCCTTTTACTCTTCTCTTAGATTAATCTGAATTAGACCAACTTGAATAGCATCCTCATCTTCCTCCTCAATAAATATATGGATATCAAGTGTCTTAAAATCTTCTATGCATTAATTATGTGATTTAGAATCAAATTCTTCAAGTTTAGTTACTTTCTCATTGGAAAAAAAATTTAACTTCATCCAATACTTTAGCTTATTAGCTTAGAGGATCTTCAACATCAAGATTGGCTACAACCTCAATAAGGTTAGATGTATTTGAATCTCTTTCTTGAATCATACCATCAAGACCATCTTTTATAACCTCATCTTTGAAAACCAATTTTCATTTGTCTTCCCCAAGTGTAGTACTAATGAATATATCCTCATCAAACTCACTTGAAACATATTCATCATTTGCATCTATAAGTTTATCTTATCCATTTAATTCTCATAGAATAGGTTCATTTTCAAGATGGCATATGGTGGGAGGGAGATAAACATGTTCACAAGTTTAAGAGGGGGTATGGGGTATGGTAGGTGGTTTATGGATAGGCTTGGGAGTTAAATATTCTTGTAAGAAATATTGGATAGAGAAAGTTCAATTGGGATATGAATGCCTCATTTTATTCATCAACCAACTCATTCTTCTCATAGAATTCTTGAAATTCATTCTCATCTACAAATTGATTTTCAATGTTCTAAACTAGGACCTCCTTCTTGTTTTGAATGCCTTCTTGGATAGACCTCCAGTATGGAAAATATTTAGGTTTTTGAGGAAGGGGAAATGGGGCTTGAATATGCACAAAGTCTTCCTCCTTGACTTTAATTTCCTTATCTTGGTTTTATTCCTCTTGTTTCTCCCAAGACTTAACTACTTATTTCTAAGTTGAGACTTTGAAACTAGTAGGTTCTCTTGGATATTGAATTAGCTCTTTTGGAAGTTCTACTTGAGGATTTTCAATGGTTTCATGAGGATATGGAGCATAAGAAGGTTGATAAGGAATGCAAGAGGGATATTAAAACTCTTGATCAAGCTTAATTTTTTATCTTTCTCTCCATCTTATCCAACACCAAATCACACAAATCATTCATATCTAATGGGTCATTAGATACATGAGATGTAAGTAGCCTAATCACTTCCTTATATTGAGAATTTTAACAAACTATTTTTGCACATTTTAGTACCTTACTCTCTATCTCATCCATTCCATCTTGAAAATCTTGGGAATATAGTGGAAGAGGGGAAGGAAGGTAACATGGTTGAGGGAAATCTTGTTCATAATACTGATATGGCTCAAAAAGAGGATAAGAGTGATGTTCATGGCAACAAGGAGGGTAACTAGATTCATAATGTTGCTGAGGTATGTAGTTGGAGTCACATGAAGAGATAGTATGACAGTCACAAGACTAATATGGTTCATGACAAGGCTGATAAGGATCATGACAAGGCTAGTATGGCTCATTATATGACTAGTAAGGATTATGTTGAGGCTGATAGGGAGTGCTATAAGACTAATATGCCTCATCCACTTGCATGAAATTGAACTCTATTTTAATCTCAACCATAACAACCTCATCGAGAAAATGAATTGAAGATAGACCTTAATTTTTAACAATCTCCTAGGATGTTAAAACCAATTAATTTATTTGCTAATCACCATTGATGTTTTGAATGCCTCTAAATGCTGATATGCAGAAGAATAAGACCAACAATACTTCCACTACTTTAGATCTTGGTACCATTGGGCATGCCAAAACTATTATCAACCAAATGTGCACCCTTTGGAAGGTAGTTCAATCCTTCCAAATTTATAATAACATGGAGGCAATCCTAGGATGTTAGTGGCCTAATGTTGTATTTAATCTCTAGGTTAAAGGGCTAGCTCCCTTGATGAATCACTTAAGCTCATAAACTACTCTACCAAATTTTTAGGAAGAGATATAGAAAACCTATACTAATGGAGGTGATGAATCTTAATTAATTGGCCACTACAAACTAGATTAAAATGTGCTTAAAACATGAGACTAAATTGAACGAGAATCTACTCCAAATCTACCTCTTTACATCAATGTTTCACATGAAGGTTGTGACAAATTCTCAGGATAGGAGGACTAGTCAAAAGGTCATGAAATGAAACTAACGAAAATAAAATTCAATCAAACTTCACACCTCATTTAGACACTTTTAAATACCTGTAAAAGGATTCCAAATTGAACAATTCTATACTAGGACAACATACCAAGGAATCAAAGCTAATCACTTGATAAGATAAAACTAGTCAAGTACACATATTGAAACCAGTCAACGGAGGAGGTAAAATAAGAAGTAAATCATTAATAAAAAGATTGAAAATGAGTAGGTATTTAACATATCCATGTAGAGGATATAAATATAGCCTATCAAGGTTAAATTTATAGATAAATGTGAGAGAATAAGAGAGAAGGGTATAGGAGAAAGAGTGTGACAAGTGTCTCATGAGAGTTACATTTAAGAAAGGAGGTAGGAAACTATCTCAAAAGGTGTTAGAGGACATTTGTGCTTTATTGAAGATGATTTACTGCTCTAAGTATCATTGAAGTCACAAACCTTGCTTGACACCTTTATCTTGCTCTTGAAAACTACCCCTTCTCTTGCATTTTCATGGACAAATGGCACACTTGATCACTAAATCCTTTTGAATTATATCTTGACTTGATATTTGAAACTTTTCATCTTTTTAGGAGTTCCTCAAGCTAACATTTCAGTGGAAATATTTAATTAACTCTCTAAGTGCTTTGAAACCCCTAAGCCTTGTCATGCCTCACCTTTATTACAAGTGTTAAATATTAAATTCATTTTCACCAAGGAAATATTTATCCATGGATGGCATATTCATATCATACCATACTTGAAACAATTCATTTGGAGTCATAAAACTCTCTCTAGGACTCCATTTTATGCCAAAAGGTCTCATTTGGCCTCATTCATTATAGCTGTGAAAATGTGTAAACCTCCATACATATAAAAACTTATGAAGCATATTTAAAAATTGAGTTTGAGAATATATTTGAGGACCCAGTATCCCTTTACATCTCCATGCCAAGTTTCATGTCCTAACTCTCAGTGAAAGTTTCCTTTTTCTACTATTCTCTTTCTTTAATTAGGCCTCAATTAGGCATTCTTGCCTAGAAACTAAGTTTTGGCCCAAAGTCACAAACCTTGCTTGACACTTTGATCTTGCTCCTAAAAACTTCCCCTTCTCTTATATTATCATGGACAAACTCCTTTTGAATTGTATCTTGACTTGATATTTGACACTTTGCATCTTCTTAGGAGTTCCTCAAGCCAACATCTCAGTGGAAATTATCAATTAATTCTTTAGGTGTCTTGAAACCCCTAAGCCTTGTCACACTTCACCTTTATTACAAGTTTTAAATATTTAATTCATATTCACTGAAGAAATATTTATCCATGGATGGCATATTCATATCATATCATACTTAAAACAATTCATTTAGAGTCATCCAACTCTCTCTAAGTCTCCATTTTGTGCCAAAAGGTCTCATTTGGCCTCATTCATTATAACTATGAAAATGTGTAAACCTCCTTATGTATAATAATTTACTAAGGATATTGGAAAATTGAGCATATATTTGAGGACCCAGTATCCCCTTACATCTCCATACCAAGTTTCATGTCTTGACTCTTAGTGAAACTTTCCTTTTTCTACTATTCTCTCTCTTTAATTAGGCATCAATTAGGAATTCTTGCCTAGAAACTAAGTTGTGGCCCAAAATCACTCCCACACATGTAAAACTTAAAATAAGTATATGGTTCACTTTACCCATGTTAATACCATCATCCATTTCAATTTTAGCTCTTGAGACCATGCACGAATGGTTAAATCATTAAATGGTCAAAACCCTAGCATAGGTTCTTAAACAATCTTGAGAGATAGTTGGAGTGTTTGGAAAGAGTTTTTTAGGTTGTAAATCTTGGAATTAGTTTGTTGAGTTTTGTAGGTAGGCCATTTGACTATAAAACTAGTGCATTCCTCTCTTCTTGACCCAGTTGACAACTTGCATAGCTTATCCAAATTCCTAAGAGGCTTGGAAATAAGTGTGGATGATTTTACAATTGTTATCAAGTCCTTATATACCCACTCTCTTGATTTGGAGATCATCCCATACCCTTTATGCTCACAGACACACCTATAACCTTATTTTATGAGTAATTCTATAAGTATTTTACCTCCATATGCAAACCACTATCTTGAAATGGTGCTCATAGGACCTAAAAGGGTTTTATAAATGTTTATAGGGCCATATCAATCCATTATAAACCATTTAGATCAACCTTCCTCTCATTAGGTTACTATAAGGGGTTTAGGAGGGTTTTAGACATGTTTAATTCTTACTTATTATTCATAAAGGACAAAGCCTCTTCCCCTGAATCAATTCAAAAATATTGAAGTGGAGAGACCCATACAACACCATTTTTTACCATTCACCTTTTCATTAAAGATACAAGAATAATTTGGGAGTATCTCAGGTGGTTGAGTGTGCATTTGTGAAGGTTAGAGTAGGTTCTAGGCATAACGAGTAGTCTTGAAGTTTGGTTTTGCCTTAATACAATTTAAAAAATTATTTAACATTCATCATAACCATTTCCAATTGTTTTCCTTGTCATTCATCTCCATAGGCCTGTTATAACCATTATTAACCCAAATCTAGGGTTTTCAAGCCATCCAACACAAATTACCCTAGTTGACTATGTTTGGGTTTTTCTTCAACACTATAGGGATTCAAAACTTCTTAGACTATTTTCATGAAGTCTATATCACCTTTTTGATACCCCTCAATCACATGCATTGGTTTTGAGAATACCATTTAACCTACTTACCACACTATGCATAATCAATAGTCATGATGCCAAGACACAAATGTAGGTGTGTGTTTGGTTTGTTTCCCTTAAATGGATATAATAACTGGGATGAATACCTCGAATAGGTTTTTTTTAATTTAAATTTCTTTCTGGTACTTTGTGTTGGTCATCAAACCTCATTGTTTCTTAAACCAAGCACAAACCTTGTACTTAACTAAGTAGACATGCAAAAGAGAGTACAAGACTGAGTATATACAAGGGTTAGGTATATTTTGGTTTTGATCATCTCTATATCCCTCTTTAAGTCTCTTTAATATTTATTAGTTTCAAACACTTTTTTATCTACTTAAGCTCAATCACAAAACCCAACATTTCCTTCTCCAAGTTTGAAAACCAACCTTGAGTTTCCAATCAAGGTTGTAGGTATGTATTTTGGGTTTACCCTTTGTTCATGAAATTTGAAAATATATAGATCCTTAAAAAATATTTAAATTCACCTTCATGTGGTTTATCCATTCTCCATACTTTTCAAACTTCAATCAAGTGAACATCTCTATTAACAAGACTAGACAATCCTCAAGTTGCTTGTATTTGGCCATTTTGTTTGTAGGTATCTTGACTAGGTGTCTTAGACATTGGATATTTTGGGGATTTTTTTTTTCCATTGAAATTATACCATTCCATGTGTTGAGACACTATATTACCTTCACTTTAAGGTTAATAAAATCTAGACTTGATGCATTTCAACCCAATTTTCATATAATGCAAACCTATAGGTCTGAATTTTGATGTTTTATATCCTCTTAAGATGAAATTTTGATCATTTTTTAAACCTATTTTGATATATTAAAAAAATTATATCTCTTTTCCATATTTCATTTTTCCATTTTAACCTAATCATTAATGCATTGGTATTGCATTTTATGTTCAAAAAAGACTTACAGTCGAGATAGACTAGTGAGATTGCATTTTGATGCTTAGGCCTTGTATGAGGCTTATCCTGATTATTTTAAACCATGGAATCACTTATTTAATACCTAATTACATATTTTATGAGGTTATAAATCTAAAAAAAAACCTTTCACCATGCAAGATAAGACCTTTTGAAATCACCTCAGTGCAGGTAGACCCATATGCACAGTCCAATTGGTTAGAAAACATTGTTTGTTACTTGGAGAAGATGGAATTGGAAAGATAATGGAGAATCAAGGTGGATATTTATAGGATTGAAAATACTAAAAACATGATGATAGGCCTTCATTCCATTCATACAATTAATGAAGACCTTGAAACAAATACTAAACCATGACAACCACCTTTGTAAACTTTATAAAAATGGATTTTTCTTACCCTTTTGAGGCCACACATGTGAAATTAAACTTAGATAAATGTGAAAGATGATTTTACAATCCCTATAGATCCTATGAAATTTATCTTATTCATTCATTCATCCTAATTGAAACTACCATATCAAATAGATAAATTGAACTTGTGGGATTGAATAGCTGTTTTAGACCACCCTGGAGTCTTAGTGATTATTCATAAAACTCATGCCACCAATATAAATAATATTTCCATGAATCTAAATCTCATTAGAACCCCCTTCTCTGAAAAAATGTTCATACCCTGACTCTCTCCCCTATATGAAATGAGCACCTGAAGTTGACCCTTACTAACTTGTGAAGAGAGCGATGGAGATAAGAAAGAAAATTTCATAACTTTGGGACCTAAATCTTAATTTTAGGCATGATTATAAATTTTAAAATCTGAAAGGACACTCCTAAACTATTTTCACCTAAAAGTGAGTTCTTGAAGTCCATACAATTGCCTTAAATTGTCCCTTTAGATTGATTTCTGAAGTAACTAACCTGTTCTAACTTCCCTAACATGTGTGGTAGTTACATAAATCCCTAAATAACATTTTAAAATGTTATTTTATGTATTATTCACTTGTAAACTTTTTCATACATTAGAATTAGTCAAAACACCATTTTCTAAATAAAACATCACCTTAAAGTTCACAAAAGAACCTTAACTTCTCCAAACTAACTTGAAATGTTTATTTAAGTTGATTTTGGCATTAAATGACTTTTATAAGAAAATAAGGAACTTACAACACCATTTAGACAAGCCTCAATACACCATGACATGACTAGACCATTACAAGACCAAGAAAGAACATTACCTTAATTTCTCCAAATTTACCTTAAACAATGCTAATAAAACCTTATAAATACCTTTTGAAGACCACATAAGGCATGAAAAATATTTGAACAAGGTTAAAAAGACATGATAATCAAGTTTTTACCTATAGGGTTTGACCTTTTGATCGTGGGCGTCAAAATTGGTCAACAATAAGAATATTCATTCTCCACCACCACCTTTGACATAATTTGTGCATTGGTCACCTTAAAACAATCTCCCTAGAATGAAACTTTACAACTACAAGTTTTGGAACTTGTGAAAAACACCCTAATTGCATATGCCTTCAATGCATGAGGTGTACAGATCAAAGCTAGATTTCATTCCCTCAAAGTTGGTGACAAAGTATCTAAGGAGTATTTCAAATAAAAGAGGAGAATAAAATTAAAACCAGAGGTCAGGGAGGGATGAGGAATGGGGGGTTGGGGCACATTAAAATATTGCACTTAAATGAATCAACATGGTCGACCCCTAATTGTCTTTATGTTGGTTATCCTTTGTGAGATTATGGTAACCCTTATTTGATAATTTTGCATCAGCTTTTGCTGTAATATATGGATCACTTATAGTGGCCTTTATAGACACCACCAAAAAGATCTTCATAAACACCCTCTATAAGGGGGACATTTTCCTCTTTCCAAAGGGCATGGTCCACTACTAGATCAATCTCCAAAAGTATAAATCTATGCTGGCTATTAGGGATTTTAGTAGTGCAAACCCAGGGACTATCTCACTCCCTTGTACTCTTTTTGGCTAAGGAATTTATCACATTGTCCTAAAAAAATATTTCAAAATATAACATAAATCCTTGAAATAACTTCATACCAATTATGTGTTTCTCTTTCATATCTTTTCTCATTCATTCTATATGCTTTGTATTTCTCTTCTCACTCATTCATGAAATACTTAGAAATGCCCAATGATTTATTCAATAAGTAAGTAAGCATTGAATCATATTATAAGCACATCAAAGCATACATAACTAAATAGAAACCCTTCTCATTTCCACCTTTTACTTATCAATAGCATATATAATAGTTTATATTTTCAATGAAAATTTTGATATGACTTTATGACAGTTTATACTATCATTTAATAATAACGTATACAACCTTCATGTTGATTGTTCACATGTATTGGTTTTGTCACATTGACATTGGATATATCCATATGTGAAAGTGGGACAATGTGTTATTTCCTTTTGTTAAATATAGATACTTGAGCCAATAATCAATGTAACATGTCTATTATACACCTGTTACAAACCACAATTACTATGTCATGAAACAATGTGAAATAATAAAAAACCATAACTACTATGTTATGAATGTAATATATGAAAATAATAAATGAAAATACATATTTACTTGTAATATATTAATTTACATAAGTAGTAATAACAATAATTAAATGCATGAAAAAAGACTCGACCTAATGGTGTGAAATAAAGAGTAGAAAAAATGAATACAGAATTGAGCCACTTTGAGAGAGAAACCTCCCAAATATTTATACAATAAAAGGTATTTATCAAATATAATATGTTTAATATCTTAGCACCACCTCCTATACATACCTTAATTAGATTATGAGATATACATAAACACAAGCATGATGCGTGCTACAAAAGGATTTTATAAAGAAAACAAAATGGGTATTTTTGTGTGTCTATTAACAACCACCATGATGACTCTTTTCCCTTATGACTTGAGCAATTCATTAATTAAATATATGGATACCTCCTCCTAATTATGGGTAGGAATAGATAAATATTTTTAGAGGCCTTAAGTTTTAATTGTCTCTCCTTTGGTTTTCTTATACACCAAGAATTATGCCACAAATATTTGTACATCACCCTTTTCCTAAAAAAAGTGTTACTTGACTCTATGATATATTTTCATGAATATTAAATATCCACCAAAAATAGAAACATGGATCTCAAATAAAAATCATGCTTAAGGCTAATATTTTTTCATAGATATAACCTCTATTTGTACCATAGGGTGTCCCACTTCCACAAAAAAATATTTCAAATGCTTGAATATTTTTTAATTTATTGAATGAGACTATAAATAACTTATTATTTTTGTCATCTAGGGCTTGCCTCATCTACACAATCCACATGCAACATAGACCTTGCACATATTTAGGCCTCGGTATTCCCATCCCTACTTGTTAATGCATCTACCACTACATTCTTCTTTTATTTCTTGTAGATGATTTAAAAATCATACCCAAACATATTTGTGACAAAATTTTGTTTTTATTTTAATGATAACCTATTTTCTAAGAAATGTTTGAGATTGTCATGATCATTCTTCACCTTAATGTAACACCCTATTAGATAAGGCTTCCATTATTTAACCAGGTGCATATTAGATAACATGTTCTTCTCATAAATGAGCTTCAAAAAAATATTTCCTTTCAGTTGACAAATATCAAATGTAATGGGTATGTCATCCTACATGATGACTACACCCATACCATGTCTTTACACATAATATTCTAAAATGAATATTTTGGAAAAGTCAACACTAGGCAAAATTGAAGCGCTCTGTGCAACTTCCATAACCTAATCAAATGCCATAGTTTTTGTGTCATTATAACGGAAGGATTTATATTTTAAGAGGGATATGAGTGTTGTTTTTATGATTCCAAAATTTATAACTAACTTGTGATAGTCTCTTGTATGTCATAAAAATTCTTGTAGGCTATTGATGGTTATAGGTACTTTCCACTCCACCATGGCCTTAGTCAAGTGAGGATCCATCACAAATATTTCATGAGAGATAATGTGACCAATTATTCCATTTGTTTGAAAAAAAAATAACACTTAGATTGTTTTTCATAAAGATTATGTTGCCTTAGAAATTTTAAAACTTGATCCACATGATGTAGATGATCCTCACCTCCCATGTTTTGTTGTAGATAAATATATCAACAAATAAAACTAAGATGAGCTTCCCACAAACAGTTAAAATATAAAATTTATCAAAATTTAAAACATATAAGGGGAATTTTGGAGACCATAAAACATCAGAAAAAACTCATACTATCCATCATCGGTTCAAAAATTTAGCTTAGGAGTATCTTCGCTCATTATTTTGATTTGATGATATGTTGAATGGAAATCGAGTATTGTAAAATAAAAAACAACACATAACTCATCTTGAAAATAATCAATTACACTAACAAGATTTTTTTATTGTTGAATTTATTGAGATCTCTTTAGTCATCACACATGTCATGTGTCAATCTTCTTACACACCATCACCAATGGAGAAGAATATGTTAGCTACTTATGACAAACAATACTCATTCCCAACAAATCCTATACTATCTTCTCAATTTAATTACTTTTCACATATGGGTACCTATAAGGCCTAATGTTGGGTGGTGATAATCCAATAAAAAAATAATTTTATTATCATGATTTCCTTTTGATGATATACCTTTTGGCATTTTCCAAGACTCCACTAAACTCTCATTCACAATCACCTAATGATATGGATGTACGAGCACATTGATTGTTTTAATTCTCATTAAAATGATAGTGTGATAAATCGTATTGACCCCTTTTTAAATAATGTTTGCATTTGATTAGAGTTTTACACTTGTGTTGATTTTTATTGAAACTTTATCAATTCAATTGTATTTCATTCATAATGAAAACATATTACTACTTCATCAAAGTTCATTTTGATTGTGTAAAAATTAATTAGCCATTAGATTTCCAACAAAATATTATAACATCCCATAGGAATGGAAAACATAAGTATTTGAATATGTAGTGTGACAAATGATATTGACCCTTTTTCAATATTGTTTGAATTTGATTAGAGGTTTACACTTATGGTGATTTTTATTGAAACTCTATCAATTCAATTGTATTTCATTCATAATGAAAACACATTAATACTTCATCAAATTTCATAACCATTAGACTTATAACACAATATTATAACATCCCATTGGAATGGAAAACATAAGGATTCAATATTTAGTCCCCCATGTGAATTTTAATAGTATCTATTTTTCCTAAATAAATGGCTATAACCCCATTTGTAATAATGAACTTTAATTATGGAGATGGGTACCAAAAAAAATAAACTTTGTATCCAACTGATTGTGGATGAAATTTTTTGTACTCCTTGAGACATTCAATTTTTCACTCATTTATTTTTAAGAATAAAATTACATTAAATATTTTTAGGGTAGTAATATGAGGTAGTCGATGGGTAGAGATATTTATTTTTGGATCTTAAAAAAATTATTCTAACTCATATGTTATCTCAACATTGTATTCATCTTATTCTTCTTCTTATTTTTATCATATCATCCAATCCCCCATCTTTTCCATATCTAACTCTCTGTTCAAGTAATTGACCACCATCTAGTTAAGATTGTGTTTTCCATTTCATGTACATTCTAGGTGACTAATATTTTTTTGATCTTTATTTGTCTAAAATAAATATTGTTAGTGTGGGTGGGAAGATAAAGATATCACAAGGGTAATTGTTAGGTTGTGGAGCTAAAAGCTTCACTGATGCAGACATGGAGGAGTTTGCAGAGTGTCACAGACACCGGCGTCAGTCAGGACAACCGACGTCGACAGGTAGGAGACAGAAAGAAACTGACATCGGTCAGAGATCGGCCAGCGTCGGCACCCCTAGGCAGACAGGGACTGACGTCAGTCACCTGTGGTTCGAGTTGCGAGTATATTACGGGCAGTTGGTTGACGAACCAAGTGTTTTCATGTTTAGAGCTAATTTTAGACTGAGAGCTGTGGATTTAATTATTGTATTAGGTGTCTAATTATTGTTTGGATGAGATCTATATAATAGACTCATGGTTGTATTGTAAAAGTGTGCTAGAAAGCCATTGAGCTTTTAGAGAGAGCTAGTGTAGCTCCTCCTAGTTCCAAAGGGGTGCTGAGTGTGTATGATCAGGGAGAGTTGCAAGGTCTGCAAGGTCAAGGAGCTGATCCACTGGGGTACTGGTTGAAGAATCATAAGGACTTGGTGAGGCAAGGGCAAGGGTTCTTCAGGGGTGTAGAGATATCTACATGGTGAGTAAGGTCTAGTGATTTGCAGGTAGCAGCAGAGAGCAAGAGATCTACTTGGAGTACGGTTGTGTACTTGGTGAACTGGCAGCGTGTTACTAACTGGTTGGAGAGGTGAACATCAATTCTATATTGGAGTTGATTGTTGTGACCGAGAGAGAGAGGGAAGAAGGTCTTAAGGTGTGGCGAACCTTTGAGGTGGAGGAAGAAGTGGCATCTTCCTTATTGTATATTCTTCTGAGTGATTATTAATACAATTGTGTATTGTCTCTCAATTCTTGTGTTGTTTCATATCTCTAGTTACTTATTGATTCTGGTATAATTCTGTGTTTAGTTGCTAATACAAGAAGTAATCATATGTGCTCTAATTGGTAGAGCAAGATCCTGACTCAGTAGGCATCGGAGCATGTTTATTGTTCTAGGTTCCTTGACAAGTTGGCATCAGAGCTTTTGGTTGGGTTACTAACAGGTGGTTTCAGATCTGGTAGTGTTTGTTGATTACATGTCACTCGCAGGGGTTTCAGATTGAGTGGGAGTATAGCAATGGCAGAAGAAAGTAAGCTACGAATGGAGAAACTAAATAGCACGAATGGTCTGATTGATGGAAAGAAAGAGCAGGGAAAAATATATTGTTTGTTGGTAGCAGATCAGCATGAAGGAACTGAAGATGCAGATGTTGTAGGTGTTGTTGCACAGGATGCTTTGGGAGGTTTCTTGGATAAAGTTGAATCTAGGATAACAGAGTATTTTGCCTCTTTCCATGCAGTTTGAAATAGAGCATCTTTTCATGGGTATGTCTTTGGAGACTTTGGAGAGATTTATTTAGGAGCTGGAGAGCCTTGTTAGATTATTGACGAAGGGGAAGTGAAGCTAAAATTGTAGATGGATGACACACAGTGGTTGAAGGAAGTCATGCAGGTACCAGTCTTGGAGATGAGTCTAATTTCTTCAAGAAATTTGGGTGATGGGAGATGTACTGTAACTCTCACAGCGGATACACTTGAACTAGATGGTGGTAAGAAGGTAGGTATCCTTTATCTATCTACTTATATTACTGATTCACCTTCTATTGTAGAGATGTGGCTTCATGGGCTTGGTCACATATGTAGAAGGAGAATGCAGGTTCTCAAGTGGAAGATAGATGTTTTTGACAAGCTAAAGAACTGGAATGCCTTGGTGTTCATGGAGGAGATGACAGACAGAGATCAAGTGAGGGAACTGAATTATTCTGAGTAGGGCTATGTTGATTTGAACAGGGTTTTGATCCACGGAGAGCTCACGGGTAAAAAGTTATCACTCACAGATGAACACAGGTACCATCGTTGGTTAGACAGTAACCGACATCGGCAACAGGAAGACCGAAGTCGGTCATGAAGGAATCAACGTCGGTAGAGAGGATACTGGCATCGGCCAGGGAAATGATGTCAGCAGTTAGGGTCAGTGCAGGAAACTGACATCAGTCAGGAGCAGACTGGGAGATGGCCGAGATCGGTCACTGGAACGGATATTGGGCAGACAGCAAGCTATCAACAAGTCTCAAACGCTCATGTCGAGGTCAAAAAGGGTAAGTGAACCTCATATTCATTGTTCACCTTCTTTATATTGCTTACTGATGGTTGAGAACCAGGAAGATGTGAAGAGGTAATGCAGGTAGAATCCAGATACAGTGGGAGCTTGGCATGGATGAGGAGTGTGAGTCCTTGGAGAATAACCAAATAGGTATTTGTTGGTAGAGTTGTCAGATGGAAGAAAGCACTAAGAGACAGATGGATTCCCATAGTTAAAGAAGAGAGTGGATGGATACAAGAGACAGAAGGCCAAGGCATATGGTCTTGAAGAAGCTGGAGGACAGTGGTATAGGTTTTGACAGGTGGATGACAAAGCATGGCTTTAGTCAACGTCAATGTAACTATTGTGTTTTATTCTTACCAGGTGGATGATGAGTCGCGACATTATCCAGTTACTGTATGTGGATGGTTTGCTAGCAGATTTTGTACATACAGGGATTTGCTGAGCTAAAAGGTAAGGTTAGTTCAGAGGTGTGTCATGAAGAATTTGGAGCAGCAAAATTCTTTGGCATAAGAGACATGGATATTTTATCTCCAGTGGGAGCTGATGTGAATCAGGTGTTGGCGAGGTTCATTACACAGGATGCAGAATTGGTAAGCACACCAATGGCTGGACAGTTCAAGCTTAGCTTGAATCAGGGTTCGAAATCACATGAGGTCTAGTGTAGACCCGAGTTTTCCCTATCAGTGGGGGTTCTCAGAAAGTATGGAGCCAATTCGGGGAAGGAGTATTGGAGGGCAGTTCAGTGGGACTAGCAGCAGGGATTCTTGTTATGCAGGGTCAAGTTCTTCACTACATGGATGTGTAGGTTCAGATGTGGCAGGTTACTTGAATGACAGGTATAACATCACAGGTTGTGTGGTGGTTGGTCTTTAGGATGGATCTTGAAGAGGGATACAAGCAAGGGAACAGATTAGACGGGCTACAGATACAGGTACAGTGCAGCTGTTTATCTCCAAGTGAGAGATTGTTAGGTTGTGGAGCTAAAAGCTTCACTGATGCAGACATGGAGGAGGTTGCAGAAGAGTTGCGGAGTGTCAGAGACACCAGCGTCGGTCAAGACAACTGACGTTGATAGGTAGGAGTCAGGAAGCAACCAACGTCGATCAGAGATCGGCCGGCGTCAGCACCCCTAGGCAGACAGGGACCGACGTCGGTCACCTGTGGTTCGAGCTGTGAGTATATTACAGACAGTTGGTTGACGAACCAAGTGTTTGCATGTTTAGAGCTAATTTTAGACTAAGAGCTACGGATTTAATTATTGTATTAGGTGTCTAATTATTGTTTGGATGAGATCTATATAATAGACTCATGGTTGTATTGTAAAAGTGTGCTAGAAAGCCATTGAGATTTTAGAAAGAGCTAGTGTAGCTCCTCCTAGTTTCAAAGGGGTGCTGAGTGTGTATGATCAGGGAGAGTTGCAAGGTCTGCAAGGTCAAGGAGTTGATCCACCGGGGTACTGGTTGAAGAATCATAAGGACTTGGTGAGGCAAGGACAAGGGTTCTTCAGGGGTGTAGAGATATCTACATGGTGAGTAAGGTCTAGTGATTTGCAGGTAGCAGCAGAGAGCAGGAGATCTACTTGGAGTACGGTTGTGTACTTGGTGAACTGGCAGCATGTTACTAACTGGTTGGAGAGGTGAACATCAATTCTATATTGGAGTTGATTGTTGTGATCGAGAGAGAGAGGGAATAAGGTCTTGAGGTGTGGCTAACCTTTGAGGTGGAGGAAGAAGTGGCATCTTCCTTATTGTATATTCTTCTGAGTGATTATTAATACAATTGTGTATTGTCTCTCAATTCCTGTGTTGTTTCATATCTCTAGTTACTTATTGATTCTGGTATAATTCCGTGTTTAGTTGCTAATACAAGAAGTAATCATATGTGCTCTAATTGGTAGAGCAAGATCCTGACTCAGTAGGCATCGGAGCATGTTTATTGTTCTAGGTTCCTTGACAGTCATGTATACATATACGAATCAAATGTAAAATAAAGTTTTCACCAAGAGGAGTGGTTAGTGATATATAATTAAATTTAATTTAATCAAAATACTAAATTAATTTTAAAGGCTTTAGATTGATAATAAATTATTAAAAAAGCTAAGATGAAAGTGTATTTATATATTACCTAAATTAAAATAAGGCCTATTAGCTTGAAAAAAATGTCAAAATTTTGAAAATTTGAAAAACATGGAACCCAAGTAACATGGATTGAGAGGCAAAAAGGCCTAAAAAATCTTGGTAGAATGGTACATTAATGCTTTAAATATTTCTATAGTGTTGATTTACTCTTTGGAAAAGGAGTTCTAGAAGGAAATAAATCTAAGGGGAGAGGATATGATAGCTCGAAGGTGATGGGAGACTATCCCAAGACAATTGAAATTCAACAAATGTATGTAAATAATTTTTAATATATATTAATAATTGAAAAGAATACAAATAATCTAGAAAAATGACCTTTAATAATTAATAAAATTATAAAGGAATTTTTTAAGTTTCTGCAACATCATAACATCTAATAAATATTTATTTTTTATATTATTATTTGTATACATATTTAAATTGTGATTATGGAATAACCCAAATAATTCGAATTTCATAATCAATATGCTAATTTTTTTTTATAAAAAAGTGCTCACAAATGGTGTGGAATATATCTACACAAATTATCAATAACATCTGTTAGGTATCTTTTATCAAAAAAGGAAACGAAGGAGGTGTATCTAAAGGTGAAGACGGTGGAGGACAAATTTATTAATTTGGACAAAGAGAATGACATCATATTTGTTATTGGCCAATGGTGATTTGGATGGAAAAATTATAACTTGAGAACATATTTGTTACTTAATATTAGTGAAAAATAAATAAATACACTACTAGGTATTGGTAGTGGTAGTGGTCATAATAATTTAGATAAAATTGGATGGAAAGTTATGTCAATTTAAAAGTTAGATTGTAAACATTTTTTTTATTATTATTGTTTTTATTCAATAAAAATATAAAAAAAATAATAATATTTTTAAAAAATTATGATTATTTTTTTTACAATTTAATATTTTTATTATAATTTTCATTCATATTTTGTGAAGGATTAATAGATAATATTAGGGATGGTTTTTAGCACCGTAACATTCAAAAGCTTTTTTTTTTTCATACATAAATTCACTTAAATTATCAATTGAACTTTTATCCATTCGAAGTAACCCAAAAATGAAACGTGGATGCTCATAAACTACTTACTCTTAGATAATAATAAATTAGCTTTTATACGTACATTATTTTTTTTTACAATACTTAATATCCATGAACTCCAATCCAGATTCATATGTATAGACAATATCATTTTGTAGATAAGCGTGAGTGTGTTAAAAATAGATGTTCCATGAGACAAATGGGGTGCATAAATAAAATCAGGACTATTGTTTTTCATTAAAAATATTACCTAAGATATAAGGTTTAAATATGGGTTCTTTTAATTGGAATGGTGTATTAAGAAAGGATATTTAAAAATTTAATATTAAAAATAAAAATGAAAATTAGAGATATTCAATCATATATTATGAATATAGGTGATATAAAAACATATCGTTAATTGAATATTTTGTATATATTTAAAAATAGAGAAGTTTATAGTGATCATAGTATTAAAAAAGATTTGATAGTGTCCATGACATCTAAATGATAAGAATGTTTGTTTGTTTATCTTATAATTTTTTTTATGTAGAAATGATCTTTAATATAAAGAAATTAATTTTAATATTATTTTAAAACTCTTTTATTTAATAATGTATGTGAAGTTTTATAACATTTTAGTTTTATAAAGGATATCATTGTAATAAACCCTTATAAATATATTATTTAGACAAGTCACTGCCTTCTTATCACACCTAAGGATTCAAGTTCGAATCCATTTAAAATATGAAGAACAAATTTTTTATTTTTAAGGATATTTTAACTTTCAGCATGGTATGTCCATTGTTAAGAATGTCCTTTAGGATATAAATAATTAATTAATTTTTCACATTGGGTTAAAAATTTATTGTATGTGATATGACTTATCTAAGTAGCATTTAGTTTTTTTAGCATTACTTATTTATGATTTTATCGACCATATTGTGTTAAACTCTATAATTCTTTCTAATCTACCATGAGCAAACACAATTTATAGTGTTAAGCCTCAAATATTATGTGTTGTGGTTGCATCCAACCTAAATATAGTGGTTTCACACAAAGCTAATTATGATATCTAAGTTTTTCCAATAAATATATTCATTGTCAATATTTTGAATGCAAGATATATGATTGAGTATTGATGGCCAACCTGAGACTTCCATAAACTTCCAAATCCATGATTAGAGGTAGAAAATATATTCTAGTGAGCTTCAAAATTTAAATTTTATACTAAATAAAATTAACCATCACAATTTTAAGCTTTTTTACCAAATATATTGAATTTGAATTAAAAAATAGAATACATGCACCATGATACCATAATTTTGATTTCTCATTGGATGTTTTCCATATAACTAAAAACATATACTATAAGATGAGATGGTCTGGTTCCATATAATACCTAACCACCTTCTATTGATGTTGAAGGAGCACCTTCGGGCTCCCACTTCCAACCCAACATCTTGGACTTTTGGTGGAGGCCGACAGGGAGATTGAAGTGATGTGTCTCTTTGTCAATAGGGAGATTGAAGAGATGTGTCTCTTTTCTCTCACTTGTATATATATAATGATTCCTCATTGTTCAAAATAAAAAAATATTCAATCACAAGTATAATTTATAAGACAGAGCAGACTTCTAAAGAGTAAATCAGATTTATCTTATTGTGTTCATTATTCATTGTGTTGCAATTTCTGTTTATTTCAATTCTGATCATATATCTAACATGGTATCAGAGCAGGTTTGAAGAAGATCATGATCAGACTTGTCATTGCAGCAATACTCTCTATTGTTCTTTATATCTCTTGTCTATCCCTATTTTAGTCAAGATGGTGAACAATCTTAAAATTGAGGATAGAGTTGAAGGAGCATTCAAATTCACATCATGGAGGTTTAGATTCATGCTCACTTTGGAAGAAAATGACTTGGCTGAGTTTATGAAAACCAAACTTCCCAAAGCATTGGAAGAAGAAGAGAAGTTGCAATGGAAAAAGAAATAAATCAAGGCGAAGAAGATATTGGTTGGCTTCATTAAAGATCATATTGTTCTTATTGTCTCCAAGTTGAAGACGGCAAGGGACATGTTTAAAGCCTTGGAGGAGATGTATGAAATCAACAACACCAACTAGGATCTTGCACTGAAGCAACAACTACATCATGTGAAAATGATGAAAGGAGAAACAGTTATTGCTTACTTTATGAAGATTTCAAAATTAAGAAATCATCTCTCTACAATTGGTCATGTAGTTGATGACAAAGACTTGGACATGCTTGCTCTCAATGGCCTTCCTTCATCTTGGGAATCCTACATTCAAGGAATCAGTGCAAGATCGAAACTTCCCAAGTTTGATCAATTGAGGGTAGACTGCATTCAAGAAGAGTCTAGATTGGTTGCTAGAGGAATTGGTCAAAGCTCTACCAATGAATACATTCATGTCCTTGCCTCTCAATCATTTAAGAAGAAAATCAAGAATGAGAAGAAAGGATTCTTCAAGAGGAACAAAGATAATGGAACTGATGGTGCTCCTACTTTCAAAAAGAAGAGAGACCTCTCCAAAATCTAATGCTTTAGGTGTGACAAGTATGGTCACATTGCCAAACATTGTCCCTCTAGGCCTAAGCAACAAGCCACCATTGAATATGTTTATGATGCCTCTCCTCAGAAGGAAATGTGTGAAAATTTGTTCTATTTAGCATTATCAAGCAATATACCTACCAACACCAACACTTGGTTGATTGATAGTGGTGCAACTCGACACATCACTGGTTTTAAGAAGCATTTATCAAACTTGATGGAGAAAAATTCTAGTGAACAAGTTATCATTGGAGATGAAGCTAGCTATTCAGTGAAAGGGATTGGAATCTCTACTCTCCACTTAAAATCTAGAATTACTCTAAGGTTAAGTGATGTTCTCTATATTCCAGGCATCAAATGAAATCTGGTTTCCATTTCAGTCTTGGAAGACAAGGGTTATCAAGTTGCCTTCTTTGAAGGTAAATTTCTTGTGTGGATGAAGAATTCCAACTTCAAAACTGCTCAAATAATTGGAGTTAGACATGAGAGCCTATATAGGCTAATCGCTTGTCCACTTTAGGCATTAGTACATGATTCTTCAAGCTTGTGTGATCTTTGGCATAGAAGATTGGCTCACCTACACTTTCAAGCTCTACCTATCATGGAGAAGATGGTCACGGGTCTTCCAAAATTCAACCAAGAGCATGAAGGTACCTGCAAAGGTTGTGCCATAGGTAAGAATACTAAAAGACCATTTTATAGCTGAGAAAGTAGATCTAAATGTATTCTAGATCTCATTCATTATGATTTATGTGGTCCAATGTATGTTGCTTCTTTGAGTGGTTTCTTGTATTATATTTATTTTATTGATGACCACTCTAGAAAGACTTGGATTTATTTCTTGAAATCTAAAGAATATAAAGAAGTACTTGAGAGGTTCAAAGAGTTTAAAGCTTAGGTAGAGAACTTATCTAGGAAGAGGATCAAAGTTATGAGATCTGACAATGGAGGGGAGTACACCTCTAATGAATTTTGTAACTTTTGCATTAAAATGGGGATTAAGAGGGAGTTATGTGTTCCTTACAACCCTCAACAGAATGGTGTTGCAGAAAGGAAGAATAGATCTATTGTAGAAGCTACCAAAGCTATGATTCATGACCAAGATCTACAAATCTTCCTTTGGGATCAAGCATCTAAGACAACTGTTTATGTTCAGAATAGAAGCCCTCACTGCATTTTAGAGAACATGACTCCCAAAGAAGCTTTCATAGGGGTGAAGTTGAAAGTAAGTAAATTGAGGATCTTTGGTTTTTCACATACCAAAAGATAAAAGGACTAAGTTGAATCCTTTTGGCAAGAAGGGAATATTTGTAGGCTATAGTGAAACATCAAAAGCCTATAGAATTTACATTCCAGGTCAGAAGTTGATTGAGATCAGTAGGGATGTTACATTTCAAGAGGATGTTGTATTCAAAATATCTAAGATCATTCATATGGAGATATATAATGAAGACCAAGAGTCTCCTCAGGATATGGAAGTTGACCATACTTCTGAAATTTAGAGGGAGTTTTTTTTGATTCAAAAGAAGATGATGTTCTAGTTAAGCCTTTGGAACCAAATGATGGACCTATTGACATTGTTATAGTACAGAAAAGGCCTTGTTGGACTCAAAAAAACATGCAAGAGGTAGGAAAATATACAACTCCTTGAAGATCTCTTAGAGAAAGCAAGAGACCTCATAAATTCTCAGATTATGTGTTATCAATGACTCAAATTATTGAGTCTGAGCCTTTTAGTGTTAAGGAAGCTACTAGTCAACTAGTATGGAGAGATGTTATGGCTGAAGAGTATCAATCCATCCTCAAGAATGATGTTTGGGATATCGTACCTAGACTTGAAGGAAAATCTATTGTATCTTCTAAGTGGCTCTTCAAGATCAAGCATGCAGTTGATGGAAGCATTGAGAAGCAAAAGGCTAGGTTTGTGGCTGGAGTATTCTCTCATAAAGAAGGAGTAGATTATGAGGAAACCTTTTCTCCAGTTGCTCATTATACATCCGTCAAAACCATCATTGCTATTGCAGCATTTAAAGGATGGAAATTACACCAAATGGATGTGAAGATAGCATTTCTAAATGGTGTAATTGAGGAAGAGGTATATATTGAGAAACCTAATGGTTTTGAGGTTCATGGGAAGGAGTCTCATGTTTGCAAGCTGAAGAAGGATTTATATGGCCTTAAGCAGGCTCCTCATGCTTGGCATGAAAGAATTGATCGATACTTGATGAGCTTGGATTTCTCTAAGAATGATGTTGATTCAAACCTATACTTCAAGCTAATTTATGGCAAAGCATTAATCTTGGTTCTCTATGTTGATGATATTCTTATTACCAAAGAAGATCACCTCATTTTCAAATGTAAGAAGGAGTTAGCTTCAGAATTTGAAATGAAGGATCTTGATCTCTTACATTACTTCCTTGGTTTAGATGTATGGCAAAAATCAGATGAGATCATTCTAAGTCAAGGGAAGTATTCTATTGACATATTGAAGAGATTTGGTATGATAAATTGTAAACTGATGTCTACACCAATGGAGTCAAATTTGTTGAAGTTAAAAGAGGCTGAAGCTAGTTCAGATCTGGTGGATCCTAGCATGTACAGACAAATGATTGGTTCATTGATGTATCTAGTTAATACTAGACTAGATATTTGCTATGCAGTGAGTGCACTTAGTCAGTTCATGTGTGAACCAAGGCAAATACATCTAGTTGCAGTGAAGCATATCCTAAGATACATGTGTGGCATAGATGGATATGGCTTGAGATATTCTTCTAGTGTAGATTTGAAACTACATGGATATATTGATTTTGATTGGGTAGGATGTGTCTTTGATGGGAAGAGTACCTCTGGATGTTGCTTTAGTTTGGGATCTGCTATGATTTCCTGGTGTAGCAGGAAACATTCATCTGTATCATTGAGTACAACAGAGGCAGAGTATATTGCAGCTTGTATGGCAGCTCGAGAAGCAGTATGGCTTCGTAAGCTCCTTGCAAGATTATTTGAATAATCAATGGAGCCTAAAATCATTCATTGTGATAACCAGAGCTATGTGAATATTTCTATCGATCCAATATTTCATGATAGAACCAAGCATGTTGAGATCAAATACCATTATATCAGAGATATGGTATTGAGGAAAGCTATTGAGTTGAGGTATATCAGCACTGATGAGTAGATGACAAACATTCTCACCAAGCCTCTCTCTAAGTTAAAGTTTGTGTACTTTTGAGATAAGCTTGGTATAGTGGAGAATATAGCCTTAACTGAGAAAGAGTCTTAATATCATTAATCCCTTAATAATGAGTTCTTCTCTATGAGAGAAGTTTTAGGTGAAATCCCTTGATAATGAGTTCTTCTCTGTGAGAGAAGTTCGAGGTGAAATCCCTTGATAACGAGTTCTTCTCTGTGAGAGAAGTTTGAGGTGAAATCCCTTGATAATGAGTTCTTCTCTGTGAGAGAAGTTCGAGGTGAAATCCCTTGATTCTACACTCTAATAGAGCCATGATGGATTTCATCCATTGTGGTTGACATCACGATGAGGTGATATGTCTTATGTAGCTGGAAGTATCCTCCCTAGCTGAGAGGGAGTGTTGATGTTGAAGGAGTAACTTCGGGCTCCCACTTCTAGTCCAATGTCTTAGAATTTTGGTGGAGGCCGACAGGGAGATTGAAGTGATGTGTCTCTTTGTCAACAGGGAGATTGAAGAGATGTGTCTCTTTCCTCTCACTTGTATATATATAATGATTCCTCATTGTTCAAAATAAAAAATATTCAATCACAAGTATAATTTATAAGACAGAGCAGACTTCTAAAGAGTAAATCAGATTTATCTTGTTGTGTTCATTATTCATTGTGTTGCAATTTTTGTTTATTTCAATTCTGATCATAAATATAACACCTTCATAGTAGGTGCATGTGTCCATAATATGGAAAACTTGAATCTTTTGACTTCTCTACCATTTTTTTACTAAACAAACTATTGTATGTGAACTAATTATTCTATCCCTAACAAATATTACCTTTATATATTAATTATTAATCTGATTCTAGTATAATGAATTAAGTATGAAAATGTTATACAGATATATATTAAAGAAAAAATAATAGGCTCAATGTGAAAGTCACTAGGAGTAATACAAGATCTCAAATCTAAATTCATAATCTCAATATTTTTAATTCATGGTCAAAATATTTAATATAAATAAAAGTCATAATATTTTATATTCATAATCTTAAATCCAAATTCATTAATTTCTAGTTTATATCATTTTCAAATCAAATGTAATATTATAAAAAAATAAATATATTATTAAATACATTGGTTATAAATAAAAATGATGTAAAACATATCATAAATAAAATAGATACCTAATATTTATGATAAAAAGATGATATATTTTAATTTTAATGGTGTATTACGGAGTGTATTTAAAATACAATATGTTGATGTATAAATAGATATTTGGAATATCCTTAAATATGATAATTAAGGTGATATAACATAATTTTTAGGGAATCTCAAAATACAAACAATATGATCATGAATGTTTTGTATGAGGTATTGATATCCAATGTAAATAAATTTATTATGATGTTTTAATTTTTTAATTTTCTAATGTATGTAAATAATTAGGAAGCTTTACTTTGATAAAGTATTTCATTAAAAAAAATATTTTGAAATTATGTTGAAGAGTACCATCTTTTTTATATTGATATGGAGTCAAGCATAAATGTATTTATAAAGTGATCAATCTTTTTTCGGTGTAATGAATTTTTCAATCTCGAGCATTTTGTTTTCATTGTGAATCATGTCCCTTAATATATAAAGAGATTTTTTTTTCCATAATATGATAAGTAGTGGTTGTATACAATAAATCTTAACTTAAAATATTTATTTTGGTAGCCTTTTTTGGCTTATAATTACCCACTTAAGATTTTATTGATTATATTTTTTTAAATTATTAATGAGTTTTATTCATTATGAGTCAAACATATTTTATAATGTTAGATATAAAATATGAATATATTAAGGTAAATTTATCCCAAAACTTAAATAATTTCAATGATATACAGTCAAATTAAACGATGATTTTGTAAGAAACTGATTAATATATTTTAAAATATTCTAAATATAATACATAGATATATGTTGATGATTGATCAATACTTAACCTTCAATAATATCTAAATAAATTATTAATAATATAAAATAAAATAAAAATAACCAATATAAATTAAAAAAAATATTAACAAATAAATATACAATAAATAAATAAAAAATAAAAAATATTCTTAAAAAAAATATATATATAATCCTTATAAAAAAAGCACCATATCCCAAGCTTCCTTAAACCCCTTAATATTAAGGTACCAATAAGCCATTTATTTATAGTATTCCCAGAGAAAACAATGCTATTGCCAGATCTAATGAAACGATAATTGATTCTCACTCTTCATAACCTCAGTTGAGGTGACAAAAATGAAAGTTAAAAAATGGTTTAGGGATTCTTCCTGAATACATGAATGGATTCTACTATGCACTTTTGTAACCTCTCATTTTTGGTGGAATATCGAGAGATGTAGGAGACGGGATAAGTAAACTTTTACAAACTAGCTAATGAAAGTACTTGGCCAAATAATATTATAATCTTGATGGTATCGAAGATGAGAATATGAATGTCTACATGTTATTCCATGAATAGCCTTTCTTATTTACACTGTACATGGTCTTAATGTTACAGATGTATGAATTGTGGAGGGACGGCGAACAGAATAGTTTAGTTGGGGTTTGGTGTGCGTGTATAGTACTCAAGCAAGTCAACATGGCCGACCCCTATTTGTCTTTGTGCTGGTTGTCTTTCGTGAGATGACGATGGTACCCCTCATTTGATACTTTACATTTGTCAATTTTGAATGGGCTTTTGCTAGCTAAATTTTTTATTACATATTCTTGCAGGCCGCCAACTCATTGGATTATAAGGGAGCTGTATAAATTCGAACAAGGCTCTGTTTCTGATCCATGATCTTAGTTTGAAATTGAATTGAATTGGAGGTAGTCTACTTGGTGTTCACAAATTGAGAAAAAAAAATGGAGCAATTGATGGCAGTGGGAATAATGACGGCACTTGCTTTAATGGTGGGAATGCAAGTACAAGTGGAAGGTGCAGATCCTGATCTGGTAACAGATTTTGGTGCTTTTGATGATGCTTTTCCTCAAGAGGTGGACGGCAGCTTCTTCATATTTAAAGGCTTCAGGGGAATAGGTGTTAATAGTTCGAGCAGCACCGGCACCTTTAAAGTGACCAGAGGCAGCGTGGTAGAGTTCCCAGGGCTGTCAGGACTCGGCGTTTCTTATGCTTTACTTGATTTTGGTCCAGACAGTATTAACCCTCCGCACTTGCATCCACGTGGCAGTGAACTCTTGTTGGTGATAGATGGATCGCTTACAGTGGCCTTTGTAGACACCACCAACAAGCTCTTCAAAAACACCCTCTACAAGGGCGACATGTTCGTCTTTCCAAAGGGCATGGTCCACTACCAGATCAATCTCCACAAGTATAAATCTGCGCTGGCTATTGGGGCTTTCAGCAGTGCAAGCCCAGGGACTGTCTCGCTCCCTTCCGCTCTATTTGGCTCTGGAATTTCTGACATTGTCCTCAAAAAATCTTTCAAAATCTCACATAAATCCTTGAAACAACTCAGGGCCCCCTTCCTGTAGGACTACGTGATGCCTTGCTCTTCATAACAATTCTGAGTTTCTCTTTCATTTCTTTTCTCAATCATTCTGTATGCTTTGGTTTTCTCTTCTCAGTCATTCATGAAATTCTTCCAATCGCCTAATGATTTATTCAATAAATAAGCCAGCATTGAACCATTTTACAAGCACGCCATCGCATACGTAACTGAATAGAAACCCTTCTAATGTCTACATTTTACTTAGCAATAGCATATATAACAGTTTATATTGTCGCTGAAAATTTTGATAGGATTTTATAACAGTTTATATTATCGTTTAACAACAGCATTTAATTGGACACGTATTGATTGTGTCACATTCACATTGACTATATCCGTATGTGATAGGGAGAATATGTAAAGACCACTAAAATTAAACAGTTACACTTAAATAATTTTTAATTTATATTAATTATTATAAACATTCTAAATATTTAGAAATATATAATTTAGTGATTAATAAAATCATAAAGAGAATTTTTAAGTTTTTTCAGTATCCTAATATTGGATAAATAATTAATTTTGATATTATTATCTATATATATTTTTAAATTGTGATTATAAAATAATTTAAATTGTTGGGATGTAATAGCTCTTATTTATTGGTCAACATTGATTCGGATGGAATGTTATTAAATAGGGAGAAAAAAACGTAAAAACATATTTAATATTGATAGAAAAACAAACAAATATATCATTAGATACTAGGAGTGGTTAAGTACATTTTTTATGTTTATTGTTTGATATTAGAGGAAAGTTAGATGAAAAATTAGGTCAATCTAAAAAACTTATTTTAAATTTTTTATTAATATTATTATTAATTCATATAGATATTAAAAAGAATAATATTTAAAAAAAATATATTAATTTCTTTTTTTACAATTTCTAATTTAATATTTTAAATTATAATTTTCATTAATATTTTGTGAAAGATTAATAGATAATATTTGGATGGCTTCCAACACTATAACATTTTTAAGAATATTTTTGTTTTATACATAAATTCATATAAATGAAAATGTTATATTTTTAATTTGTAACTTCTCAGATGCATAATTATCAATAGAACTTTTATCCAATCCTTTTATCCATTTTAAAGTATGGATCAACCTAAAAAAGAAACGTGGATGCTCATGAACTAATTCCTCTTGGATAATATTGAATTCTTTCTTTCTTTTTTCTTTTTTGAACAATATGAAATATTTACATGATTTTTATTTCTAACAATATTTACTATTCATAATCTCTAATCCAAATTTATCAATGTAAAGAGAATATCATTTTCTAAATGAGTGTGTAAGAAAATAGATGTTCTATAAGACGCATGTAATGCATAAATAAAATTGGGTATATATATTTTATTTTAAATATAAAGTTAAAATAAAATATATTTTAGTTGGAATGATGTATTTGGAAGGAATATTTAAAAATTTAATATTAAAAGATAAAATAAAAATTAAGGATATTTTTATATAATATATGAATGTAAGTGTTATAAAAATACATTATTAAATGAATATTTTGTATATAGTTATAAATAGAGGATTTGATAGGATCATGGCATTAAAATGAATGTAATAGTGATCATAGTATCTAAATAATTTAAATGACTATCTTATATCTTTTTTAATAGAAAGGAGTAATTTTTAATATGAGAAAATTACTCCCAATATTATTTTAAAATTATTTTATTTAATAATAAATATGAAGGTTTATATTATTTTATTTTGGTAAAGTATATTATTAAAATAAATTTGTACAAATATATTATTTAGAGTAAGGTAATTTCATTTGAGAATACTTAAGGAGTCAATCTTGAATCCAATTAAAATATGACAAAAATATTTCTCATTTCCACAAATGTTCTAACCTTATTGTGTGTTCATTTTTAAGCATGTGCTTTATCAAATAAATAATTACCTAATTTTTCATTTGGAATAATTTTTTTTCATCATTTCAATATTCTTAAGTTTTTTTCTATCATTTTACTTATTTATAATTTATCTTATTAAGTGAAACCCTATAGTCCTTTTTAATCTACCATGAGCCAAACATAATTTATAGTGTTACATTTCAAATATGTGTGTTTTGGTCAATTTAGAACAATAATTTATAGTTCCATTCATATGCATCCAAACTAAAGATAATGGTTTCACACAAAATTACTTATTATATACATTTTTTATGATTGAATACTTATAGCCAGTAATATATATGATTGAGTATTGATGGCCAATGCATGATCTCCATAAACTTATAGAGGTAGAAAATATATCCTAACAAGATTCAAAATTTAACTATTGCACTAAATAATATTAATCATCACAATTTTAATATTTTATGAAATATATTGAAATTTAATTAAAAATGAGAAGACATGCACCATGACACCATAATATTGATTTCTCATTGAACATTCTCTGTATGAGTGGAAACATATATTATAAGAGGAGATTATTTGGTTCCATATTCTACCTAAACACCCTCATAATAGGTGGATGTGTTCAAAGGGGGGAATATGAATCTTTTGACATTTCTATTGATTTCTCATTAAACAATCCATTGTATATGAACCAATTATTCTATTTCTAACAAATATCACAATTATTTGTTATCCATTATTCTGATTTTACTATAACTAATGAATTAAGTACAGAAATATTACACTTATATCTATTAAATAATTAATAATAGATTCAATATGAAAATTACTATGAATAATACAAAATCATAAATCTAAATTCATGATTTCAATATTTATAATTCACAATTGAAATATTTAATATTCATGATCTTAAATCCAAATTCATTAATATTTAATGAATATCATTTTCAAATCAAATATAATAATATAAAAAAATAAATATATTATTAAATATATGGATTATATAAATTTAACAAATAAATAAATAAATAAAGATGTATGATAAAAATAGGATATATTTTAACTAGAATGGCGTATAACAAAGGATATTTAAAAGATAACATATTAAAAGATAAACAAATATTAAGAATAAAAAGGCTATCGCGTGGAAGTCTTATATGAGATATTGATACCTATTGTAAAGA
This sequence comes from Torreya grandis, assembly GCA_037957365.1. Lineage (NCBI taxonomy): Eukaryota > Viridiplantae > Streptophyta > Pinopsida > Cupressales > Taxaceae > Torreya > Torreya grandis. The sequence goes on from JARHVA010000778.1 coordinate 1,934,568, forward strand.
ATTTCGCTTGATGATTTAATTCTTTGATTTTTTAATGTATGGAATTAAGAATTTAGTTTTTTTTTTTTTTTTAACTTATTGAAAAAATTAACTTTGAAATTGTGTTGAAGAGTTACTTTAAAAAATCAAATTTTAAATTATATTGAAAGTTACAATCCATCTTCTTGGTATTTTTATAGTGTCAATAAAAATTCATTTATGATACGGTTAATTTATTTTTTATTATAATGTTTAAATTTAGAGTATTGTGTTTTTATTATAATTCTTTTTTTATATATATTATTTATTTATTTATATAAAGTATTGATTGTTTATAATAAATTTTATTTTTAAATAGAGTTTTTGGAAGTCTTATATGAGATATTGATACCTATTGTAAAGATATTTCGCTTGATGATTAATTCTTTGATTTTTTTAATGTATGCAAATAATTAAAAAGAACAAATGTTTTTTTTTTTTTTTTAACTTATTGTACATTACATAAAAATTAACTTTGAAATTGTATTGAAGAGTTACTTTTTAAAAAATCAAATTTTAAATTATATTGAAAAGTTACAATCCATTTTCTTGGCATTTTTATAGTGTCAAATAAAAATTCATTTATGATACAATTAATTTATTTTTTATACATATAATGAAAATTTAAATTTAGAGTATTGTGTTTTCATTATAATTCATGTCTTTTATATATTATTTATTTATTTATAATATAATTGGTATTGTATGTTTATAATAAATTTTATTTTTAAATAGAGTTTTTTATTTATAATCATTATTTAGCAACTTTACAATTATTGGACCTTAAAAATATTCTAAGTTCTTGAGATTCCTCATTGCTCGATATTTAAAACATCAACTACAATGAGTTAGGAACATATTAGTATTCAAGTATGAAGGGATTCCTAATATTATTTTAGATATTTGAGTTTAAAAGTAAAATAAATCTTAGAAAATTTCTGATTAGTATCATTAACAAGTTTATTATTGTGATTGAGGATATCCATTGTTCAATAGATTTATTTGATTGATAAAAAAAGACAAAGAAATAAAATAAATAGGACAAGAAAAGATAATCATTAGTTACAATTCCGATTTGTAATTTCAATAATTATATATTTTAACATCACATTTAATACCTAATAAGGTCATATAGGTAACACCTAATACCACGTATCATTTTTTGGACAATTAGAAAAAACTTGACCAAAATAGGTAATATCAACATTGACCCTAAACATGATAAGTATCCAATGGCATTTTAAAAGCATCTTTAAATTTGGAGACTAATCATAGTATTTGGATTGGAAATAAAATGCCTTTGCCATAAAGATAATGACTTATGAAAAAAGTATAAATAGACTTACACATCAATTTAAAGGTGTGAGACTTCTTACCACTGCTCTCAAAAGTTCAAATGTAAGTGATATTTATATAAAAGAGTCAATATTTAATAGCGTTGTAATATGGTAAATCTTGTTTAAGTTAATACATTTTATTAAATTAAAAGAAGATATTATGTTTGGAATATAAAGACGATAAGTCAGTGCAAAGGGATTTACTCTACCTCTTTTCGGTAAGCTTAGTCCAAAGTGAAGTAGACACTCAAGAATACAAGTTTCAAGCCTCCAACTTCAACTTGAAGGACACTCATTAAATGCCTATCAATATTTTCGCCACACCCTTTTGTTGATGCACATATCACAAAATATATTGGTTTGCTCACTCAAGAAAACCAAAAAAGTAGTTTAATAATATATTTTATTTGCACATAAAATTTATTCACATGATTTACTTACTTAATAATGATAATTGAAATCAAAATATTTACTATTTAATTGTGGAAGCCGTGTAGATGCGAACACTCTCCACCAAAAACTATGACATGCACTCTCCACAATGAGAGATGTTATGTAGATCCCTACCCTCCCTGGGCCATAGGCCTTCCTAATCACTGATTGACCATGCCTACGGAAAGATAATGCATTCAAATATTTATTTTGTTATATATATAGATAAAATATGGTTTCCATTTAAAATTAGAGAATGGACTTACTTTATATCAAGCATCCAAATTATTAAAAACATATTTGGATTGCTCCAGAGATTCCTAATGTGGAACATTTTGTTTGGTATGTTCTTCCTAAGCATGACCCTCCACCTCTTCCTTCTAGGATAATGCCCTGTGCTTAATTTTTATTCAATCTCATCATGCTATGATGACTATTTTTTATATTTTGAGCTGATTTTTTCCTCAGACCAATATGGACCATGATTTATCTAGCTATATTACTTTATAAACACATGTAATTATATTTTGTAAGCTTATATAATTATATTTTATTATTTAATATAACATGAATCTTTCCAATAGTAAAAACACATCGAATTCCAAAATTATAATTAACTATTAAAAAACCATAAAATTAACTATCAAGAAACCAAACATTTGTAAATATTTTATTTACAAAGTTTATAAATTATGAAAATATTAATATTCTTTTCACAAAATTTCATTCTTTTGTTTTGTCTAGTGGCACTGTTACGCAAAATAAAAAAGCATTCGATGCAAACCTATTCATTTGCGAAATGAATAAGTTGTTTGAGCCACGTGTCATTGAATAATATCCAGTTCTATGCAACTAAAAAACAAAATTAATTGAAACTTGGAAGCAACTTGAATTATTAATCTTTATTTTTGCAACGCTTATGTGGTTTGCATTTTTTTAAAATCATTTCTTGGTTTGAACCGGCACTAATTCAAAGCCATGAATTTATTAATTTTTATATTTTATATTCACAATTTGAATTATCATAAATATTTAAAATTAATTTATTTTATTAGTTAATAAATATCAATTTGATTATTTTAAAACTTTATTTTAATTTTTTTTAAATAAAATGTGCACAACTTTTAGTATATAAATTGATCTTAAAATCAAATCGTTAAATATAAATATGATTATTAAATATTAATTTATAAAATAAAACTTTTTATATTCGAAAGATTTGAAATCAAAATTTCAAGCACAATATACATGCCCATCCTTAAAGAAAAATAAGAAAATTGAATCTAAAGCAGTGAGTAATAAATAAAAAAGTCCTAGCCTTTAAATAGTAAATGAAACAAGAAAGCTCCAAAGGAAAGTTGATGTTAACAAAAATTCATACAAAGAGACAAAAAAAAATCACACCTTTAATTGATTTATAATAGTCCACCATGATTCATGTATGCCCAAACCACTATCCCTCTTTGAAATAATAGGCTTTTTTTCAATTTGGATTGTTTTCCTAACCTTGTTTCCCAATAATCTTCTTTTACTATAAGCTTAGCTTGATCAATACATATATGGTGTTTAGTGAGAATTGAGTGCTTTTCAAGAGCACAATTATCACCCTGTTAGTTATGAATATCTCAAATATGTTCTTTGATTCTTTTTTGGAGGGATATACATTTTTTCCCCACATAAGGTAATCCATAAGAGAAAGGAATGACATAAGAACCTTTATGTGTTATGGGAGTTAATGTATCTTTGGCAAAATTGAATGACAAGCAAAAGGTGTTAAGAGTTCTGAAAGAAATTTGTATCCCAACCTTCTTCATAATTCTAGCCAATTTTTATGAAACTCCCTTAACATAGGGAATCATTATCCTTGGAATATCAACATCCAAATTATAATCTCTTTGAATCCAAGTGTTAGTCTTATGAAATGACTTATCAATCTCCCATGTTTCGAATCCATTCTCCATAAGAGCTTTAGTGAGGTAATATTTGTCTTATTTCAAGTGCTCTACATTTAATATTTTAAGATCTCTTGTCTTGTTTTATGTGCTCTACATTGAATATTTTAAGATCTCTTGAAACCAAAGAGTAAAGGACATTATTTTATTAGCAAGGATGATGGTGCGAGTCTACTTGAAGATATATATCCATATCAGTCTTTTTTATATAAAATTCATTAGATAAAACTTCATTTGGTATTTTTGAGATGAGAACATCAAGGGTAAATTATTTTTTTCTTATTTTTAGATAGTGTGAATTGTATTTTTTTTGATCTACCATTTAAATGTTCAACAAATTTATCAAGTTCCTCATTAACATGTAACCATTTTTCATCTATGTTATCAATGAACCTATCCCACCAATCAAGTTTTAGTGAGTAAGAATCTAGAACTTTTTTCTCAAAATGTTCCATGAACAATTTAGAAACCATGGGAGATAATGGTGAACCCATTGCCACACCTTTTTTTTGTTCATAGAAATCCTCTCTAAAGGTGGAGAAAGTTGATCTTAAGCATAATTCTAATGAATCCATAGTTTTAGAGTTTGTAACCTCACGAATGATATTCATAGCCTCATTCAGAGGAATCTTTGTGAATAAAGATACCACATCAAAACTAACCAAGATGCCCAATTTTTAAGCCTTCTATCTTTGACCTTGCAGACAAATTGCTTAGAGTTTTTTTATAAAAGTGAATGAGTTTCCAACTAAATTCTTTAACTTTCCTACCAAGAATTTTTTAATAGATAGGTTGGAGAGTTTCTTGTATAGACAATAGGCCTAAAAATAATACCATCTTTGTATTTTTTGGTGCTCTATAGATCATAAGAGTAATAGGCACATGCGGGATTACCCATTGTTTCTCTCTATCATTTAAATATAAGCTATTAATAAGTTTTTTTTTTTTTAAATAATGAGAAGCAAATATATAATAATTAAAATAAGATATGGTACAATGCTAATCATAAAAAATGGTTGGAAAAGTCCTATCCCATGAGCAAAGTCACACCGAGAGTTAAAGAAAACCCCTAAAGAAGAGTAAAAAAAAGTGGTCACAAAATGACCACACCATAAAATTACATCACATCAATTATCAACAAAGTATAAAAACCAAAGTACAAATAACATTAATCAGATCATTTACGTAGCTACAAAAAACATGGATGTTGGGAGAGACAAAAGAGATGGCAGACCCAAAGGCTTATCACCCCATCCTCCCATGGTAGGAGGATCTTTGTCATCAAGTAAGGGCTCCCACCCAGAGTTTTGATGATCTTCCAAAGTCAAATTTTGATTTATTTTAGGGGAAATAGCTAGAGCCAAGCATGGGAATTTTCCTTGCGGAGGTAGACACCAACCTTTGTTATCACCATATTGGGATGGGGGAGGAGATCCCCAGCCCTAAACATCACCTTAAGATCGAGAGGAACCACTCAAACCACCATGATGAGGAGAAAGTTAGTGAGGTGGTGATTATCGTGGAGAGTAACTCTTATGTTTGAGTCTATACCATTGTCATCTTGGCCCACATCCTCATTTCTCTGGGGGTTGAAGGATGTTGAGAGGGTTCAATAGGTTCTCGACTAATCACACATGGAGTATTTCCCTGGTGATCAAGCAAATCTTGGACGTAGTTGATATCCAAATGAACCTTGTCTATTTGGATTTCAATATAAAGAGTGACATTAAAGAGAATAGTAATTTTTTTAGAAAAAAAATCACATTCCAGCTCTTCATGATTAAAGCAAACATAATTCCTAGTTTTCATATTTGAAGCAAAATGTCAACTTGAAAGATTTGCCAAAAGTGATTATATTTTGAAAGAAACTAAGTTCAGTCCCCCAAGAGAGCCATAGAAACTAAGCATGTGAGCAAAACTAGAAGAGATGCTTAATAATCTTTGATTGTTGAGAAACTAGGAAAACTGGGTTAGGCACACCCAGATGCTTGAGGCGGTCACCCACAAGCATACCCTGGTAAAGAAGACACCATAAAAATGAACTTGTTGGGACCAATAGAAGTAGACCAAACTATGTTGAAATGTCAGGTCAAGATCTTGTCATGGGAATGAAGATTTCATCTGATATTGAGCATATCAACTAGAATATGTTGAGCGACAAGTAATTTATATCCCAACCATAGAGAATAGAGGGTGAATGGGTGGATGTAGGCCAATGCCAATCCCTCCACCAAGGAATAAGAGAATTAACTCCAATTTTATGAAAATATTTGTCAAGTATGGAGCATTGAATTTCTATAATAGTCTCTACATTTGAATTTATGAATTGATATTTATTTTAAAGTTACTGCCAAGTGAGCCAAAACATACTCTCCTTACAAAAGAGATCGCAAATAACCTACACATGCATGGCTGCCAAAACTTTAGAACACATTTAAAACTTTATAGCCAAATAAAGAGGCTTAGTTATCCAAAAAGAAATTTTTTGTCGACTCTCTACAACACATATGACCATAATTCAGAAGGAGAGGCCTTAAAGGAAAAAAGAATGCCCAGAAACTTAAATTGCACTCATGGTAGAATCCAATACACCATTGAAATTTTTCAAGCCAAGGATGTTTGGAGCTAGCATTGGGTCTTCCTCCATCAAATAGATGATTCTAAATCCAAACAAAATATGTGCATACATTCTATGGCATTCTTAACAGATTCTTCTTCCTCTTGGAGAATGAAAAAGGAGTCATCTACAAAATGACCATTTAAAATTTGTCTATCAAATAGAGGGAGAAAGATACCTTTCACCAGACCCTTGACAGTATAATTATCTAGAAGATAACTAAGTCCTTCTACTACAAGAATATATAGGAAAGGGAATAAAGGATAACCTTGCCTAACAGAGAGATGTAGTTCAAACCAAGAAGACTAGGTGCCATTAATATTAATACAAGCCCCTGCATCTTTAAAAAGTATATTAATAGTCTAAACAAACTTTGGGCCAAACCCAAGTGCCTATAACATGTCTAGAATGAAGGGCCACTCAATGCGATCATAAGCCTTTTAAAAATCAATCTTAACAAATAGGGCCTTTTGATTAGAAAGCCTAGCTCATTCCATACCTTCCCAGACAATGATGACATTGTCTAGGATGAACCTATTTTATATGAATCTTATTTTTTCACTCCAAATAATTAAAAGGAGAATGTGCTTCACCCTGAGAGCTAGAACTTTGGAAATAATCTTATAGGAGACATTGAGCAAAGTAATAGGTCTCTAGTTTGTGATAATTTCAAGATCATCAGCCTTTAGGATGAACTTGATATTACCCTGATCAATAAGGGTTCCCAAAGAATTAGTTAGAATGGCTTCATAATACACCTGTTGTAGATCAAGACCAACAGTGTCCCATAGGGTATGATAAAACTCACATAGGAAACCATCAATTCCTAGAGCTTTATCCATAACCATTTGTTTAATATCTTCATGAAGGTCGTTAAGAGATAAAGGCCTATCATAAGCAATTCTTTGAGAATTATAGACTTTGTAGGGCACAACCTGGAGACATTGAATGAGAGTCACCTCCTTTTCTAGAGAAGAAGCTTCTGCAAATAAAACACTGTAATAGTGATGTACAAAGGCTTGAAAAATGTCAATAAGTTTGGTAAGTATTGCATTTCCTTCCTTGACAACTTTGACTCTATCATCAACTCTCTTAGAGCAGAGGAGGGAAAAAACATCCTTAAACACATTGTCACTAATTTTTATCCAGTGTATATGAGCTCAGATCTGAGCTCCTCTGGCTTTGTGTGCTTCTTCAATTTGGAGCTTATGTCTCCATTGTGCCACTTGAGTTTTAATGTGGACATTAAATGGTGCCTGCTCTAGTTCTTGTGAGGTGCAGATGAACTCATGGTTTGTAGTAATGTGTAGACATTGTTTGAAAATAGCTACCTACTTGCCATAGATCTAAATAAATGTGGAGGTGTGAGAAAGAAACCCATTCCACCACTGAATCTAACCAATATCTCCTTTTGGTCAAGGAACTAAGATCCAAATTCTAACAATGTGCCCCACCATTATTTCATGTTTGAGGTGGGTAATATTGAGATAAAATTGCATGGAATCTAGATTGACTTGAGGAGAAGTCCATTCAAAGTTAAATAAAATGGGGTGATAATCTGAGATAAAAGTATCAAGAATGATAGAAATAATCCTATCCTTGATTGAAGCAAAATATAAAATATCTTTCTCAGCTAGCAGAGCTCTTTTGAGATGCTGAAGCACCCTATCATCCCCCTAGCAAAAATTGGACTAGGTCAACCATAGAGAGTCTGAATCCTTCCTCTGGTGATGGTTAAGATAAAAAACCCTAAGTTTATTATGCATATAGAATCATGCTTCGTGTTCACCTATGCACCATCACATCAAAATGTGCCCTTCTTTATCCTTGGCCAACTCCACCATATTAAATTCACCACAAAGGATCTAATGAGCATCCAAGAGAGAGTCGGCCACCCATCTTCAGATGGCTACCCATTCCACAACATCATTGGAGGCATATAAATTGACCAACCTAATAATGTGGTTGTTAAAATAAAAAAAAGTCCACACGACCCAATGGGTGGGGTCCAAACCTCAAGAAATAATATTATGACCAAGCTCTGGAGCCAAAAAAGTGACGGCCCCACCATGTCCAATGCCATGCCTAGTGGCTTGACAAATGGCCATAGGCCAAATGATCCATATTACATTCTATAGCAAGAAGCCAAAAATGTTGACCTCTTGTAGACAAAGAATTTTCATGTTTCTAATTAACTGGTAACTATTCCTAACCGCATACTTACGTGGTGAATTAGTAAGACCTCAAAGATTCCAAGGGTAGATAATCATTGTAAAAAATTGAGGTGCATGTCATTCTCCTTAGAGAGTCCTTTTGACACAAAAAAGTGTTATACATAAGATTGTTGGGCATGTAATCATTCATTCTAAATGGTTTCCATTTGTGTGCCATATATTCCTCCTCCTCAGGAGATGGAGAGGGGAAACGAGAGTGCCATAAAACTAATTTTTTATCTAAAGTGACCAGGCTCCTATCCTCCTCAAGGGCACTTACCCTAGGATAGGGTTGTGACTATGACACTGATGGTGGTGTATCAACCAACGAGGCCACTGCATGCAAACATACACATAACAAGAGGTGAATATTTGGTGGGTAAGGTAGATTTTCCAATAGAAGTTGATGCAAAATTATTACCAGTAGGTTGGAATGATAAATTTTGTGGCCTATCACAACCTTTAGAAGAGTTATTGTTTTTCTTATTGGTGATGGTAGTCTAACTATCATTATTTCTATTATGAGCTTCGGCTTCAGATCTGCCTTTTTCCTAAGGAGAAAGGGGCATATGAACCATCAAAGGGCACTCCTCAATCATGTGGTTCAAGGACTGGTACCAAAATTAAGTGTTTGAGAGGTTTTTATACAAAACACATTGTGAAAAATGGTTACAGCTAATTTGTATATCAATAGAATATTTCAAATCATGGGACAAATCAACTTCCACACAAACCCTCTTCTAAGGACAAGCCATATAGAATTTAGTCTACTCATGGCAGATGAAATGTCCTATGGGTTTTATTGGTTGGTCTATAAAACCTTAGAGGGGGAGCAACAAGTTAGGAAATTCAACCCAGATGGGTACTTTCAGTTTTACGTGTTCAGAGACTTGAAAGTCTTGAGTCCAGTGAGAAAACACAATCAAAATGTTACAGATGAACCAAAGCCCATGATTAACGATAGCTTTGTAGTGTTTTGGATTATAAAAGTGAAACAAAAAAACCCTTTGTAAGATTTTGGACTCCCTCAAGTTTCACCCATGGCCTTGATAGTGGTTGTGAACCCATTGCTTCAAAAAGCTCTCCAGGGGGACTCGGCCAACAAAATAACTAATTAATGTAAAATTCTCAAAGAAATGACAAGCTTTGTCAAATTTGAGCACATCTAGAATAACATCAGGTAATGGAGAGTTAGAGTCATTAGCATTACGTCAAGGACTACTTTTGGGATGAATTTTCTCATTTGCTTTGGGGCCATGGTTATGCTCGCTCACTCCAGGTTTTTTTGCATTTGTCGATGCAAAGATTGAGGTGGCGTTCATTAAATAAAGGGTATCCCCTTACTGCCCAGAGGGCAAATTACTGATCAAAATCAATAATTAATGCAAACAAAGTAATGTCTTGGCTAGATCTGTAGGGATCGACAATGTGACAGAAACCTAAAAGCTCATCAATACAGAGCTAACATCCTAAGGTTTCTTCCATTTTTTGATCCATTCCTCTAAAAAATTTATTGTGCCATAATAATCTCCACAGACATTCAATGAGTGATTGTTGTCTTAACTCTTAATAATTTTAATAATATCAATACCAATTTTATTCAAACAATTTTTTGAAATCTTTCTATAACTCCTGCTATTGTTTAAATGATCTAACATTTTTGCATCATAATCCTTCTTGTCTAATAGAAGCATGGTATTACCCCTATCATCTTTAAAAATAATAACATCATGATTTTTTCGTAGACTTTTTAAATCCAATTTCTATCTCGTAATGGTATTTTTTTTTGGTGGTTTGGGCTTTTTTAAAGGCAAGGGCACACTATACTTTCACTTCATCAAACAAATCTTGTTTTAAATTATTAACACCAATTTCGATTTTTGATATGAAGACTTAATATGGTAAATTAAGTGGTTTGGGCATAAGTGAACCATGACACCCTATTATAAATCAGTTAAAGATGTGTTTTTTATTTTTTTTTCTTTGTATAATTTTTAAAAAAAAATACAAACTTCCCTTTCAAGCTTTCTTCTTTAATTTTATTATTTATGAGGTAGGGCCTTGTTGTTTACTACTCATTGCTTCACACTCAGTTTTCTTACTCTTTGCATAGTTCTCTTATTCTTCCGTGAAGATGGGCACGCATTTTATGCCCAAAACATTGATTCGAGTAGTCTCAAATATTAATTTATTCAAAATATTTATTACATATTCTACTGATATGTTATAGGTTTTGTATGTGCCATGGATCTAAGTACAAGATTTCATACTTAGATGAAAAAACCTAATTTTTGCGATGACTTTGGACGGGTTATTGCATTCTTAAAACTAGATTAAAAAATATTTGACAAAAATTACCAATACATTCTCTCATATATGGTTAATTTGAAAATGTTTTATGATGCTTTGGATCTTCCACTATTAATTTGTGACTTCAGAGGAAATAAAAATCACATTTCTCAAATTTTTCGATTGCTATTTTTTAACAACAATACACATTTCTTATTCAAGCTGAAACTTGATCGTTATTGCTTTGATTTAAAAATATATTAAAAAGAAAAGTAAATCGTCTAATTAAATATAATATATATATTTTTTAAAAAATTATAATTTAAATATTATAATATAAAAACAGTGATTTATGATTGATATAGAATACATGATTTATTTTAAATAATGAGATGTTAATAATAGAAATAATAATTAATTATATTTAATTGAAAAGTAGGAGTGCTATTTATATATAATTATATAACTTTAATTAAATTTGAATACATATTAATCAATTATATGATGATACATTATCTTCATAAATAAAATGATCTACTTCAAAATAAATTAATTCATACAAATTTTATATTTTAAATCAATTTAAAATACATCTTTTCATCAAATAAATTATAATTCAACAATGAAGATGATAATATAAAACATACTGCTTCACCATACACCATGATACAAATCCTAAAAAATATCAAAAATAAAAAAAAAATAAAAAATAAAAAATAAAAAACCTAATTAATTTTATAGAATTGAATACTCCTAATACCCTAATCCAATCAATATAAAAATAGAGTTAAAAAAAAAAAAGAAAAAAAAAAAACAAAAAACAAAACCTACCCATCTTTTCTTGAAGTAAAACATACCAAACTAAAAATGGGAATTTTCCTGCACTTAATTACAGTGCACGGATAATGACTTCAGCACGCCCGCCTCCCTTCAGAAAAGACTTCTTGTCCCTATTGGCCCGCAGGTAAGTGAGCTCCACCAATAAACGGCCAAAGATGCAATAAATTCCTTATCTTGCCAGTGCCATAGTATGCCCATTCTCTTCTATTCGTTTTTCGTTCTTTTATCGAAAAGAATCTCGGATTTCAAGCTACAAAAGTTAGACGATATCATTGATCTCTGCAGGCGTCCATGGCTTCAGATGTTTTTCCCTTCTATTGCAATACCTAACATCTTCTTCTACGTAGCGAACCTGTTCCATAGAAATTCAAAATCCAAACAAAATCCAAAGCGGCAACTCATTATCCCATACTTGGCATTCTCCCCTCCCTAATTAAAAACCGCCACAGGCTCCATGACTGGATTGTCGATATACTCTCGGTTTCTGCTTACAATACCTCCAAATTCCGTCGTCAAGTAGGAATAAGAGGGTTTGTCACTGCCAATCCTGCAAATGTGGAACACCTGCTTAAAACAAATTTCGAAAATTATGAAAAAGGACCACGCGTGAAGTTTCTTCTTCACGATTTCATGGGCAGGGGAATTTTCAATGTGGACGAAGAGCTGTGGAGGATGCAGAGGAAGGCTGCCAGCTACGAATTCAACACCAAATCCCTCAGAAATTTTGTAATAGAGACGATCCAGTGGGAGATTCAGAATAGCCTTATGCCGGTGCTTTCCCATATCTGCAATGAAGGAGGGTTTATAAATTTACAGGACGTTTTGCGGAGATTTACCTTTGATAATATTTACAAGGTAGCCTTTCGAGTTGATCCTGCTTATCTGCATCCCTCTCTTCCAGAAGTACCGTTTGCCCGAGTTTTTGACGATGCCACGGAATTAAGCTTCGGGAGGTTTTTTACAGCGTGCCCTTTGGGTGGAGAATCAAGCGGCTGCTTGGCATCGGCTCTGAGAGGAAGCTGCGCAAAGCCATTCATGTGGTGGATGATTTTGCACTGGGAATCATTCGTTCCAGAAGGAAGGAAATCGCTGACAATCAGAATAAGTGAAGCGATCCCCTAAAAAATGACCTTCTTTCCAGGTTCATGACAGCTTTCGATTCAGACAATGTGAACGACACATCCGATCGATATCTGAGAGACATGATTGTTAGTTACATGTTGGCAGGCAGAGATACAACCTCCACTTCTCTGACATGGTTCTTCTGGGTGCTCTGTCTTCATCCCACTGTGGATGAAGCCATTCTCCATGAAATTACACAAGTCTTAGCCAAAAGAAAAGAGTGCGGAGATGTGGAAAAGGAAAAATGGTTTGTTTTCAGCTATGAAGAGTTGAGGGATATGCAATACCTGCATGCAGCTGTGTGTGAATCTCTGCGCCTGTATCCACCTGTGCCCCTTGACACCAAAGTTGCTCTACAGAACGATGTTTTACCAGACGGCAGCGTTGTGGGTTAAGGATGGGGTGTTGATTACAGCATTTATGCGATGGGCAGGATTGAAAGCATTTGGGGTGAGGATTCCAAGGAGTTTAAACCAGAGAGATGGTTTAAAAATGGGGAATTTGTTGGAGAGAACCCTTACAAGTTTTCTGCGTTCAATGCAGGGCCTAGGGTTTGTCTGGGAAAAGAGATGGCCTTCATTCAGATGAAATCAATTGTGGCTTCTGTTATCCATTGATTTATGTTAGAAACTGAAGATGAACAAGAGATAATTTCTCCACTTCAGTTTAACTTCCTGTTCCACCTCCCTCCTCATGCATGCACAGCAGTTAACAAACAGTTAGAGATCAGTTAGTTCAAGCAGTTAACAATGAGTTTGTTTAAGCAGTTAGAGGATTAGTTTAGACTTAGTTAGCTACAGTTAAACAATGAGTTTATTTTCAGTTATTTTTCCTTCCACATTCTATTTAAAGACGCCTTGGGCACAACATTGTAAGAGCAAGAAAAGAAGATCAATAAAAAAATCTTTTTCAAGAATTGCAGTAGCAATCTGTTTGAGTTCTAATTTTCTGTTATTTTGTTATGTTCTCTTGCCTTCAAACTGGTATCAGAGCACAGGTTAGAAAGAGAAAAGCCCAGCAAGAAGGAAGTCTAAGGTGAAGCGCACGTTTTAGCAGTCAAAGAAGGATCGTAGCCATTGAAGATCACAGGAAGAGCCTGGTCGATGCGCACAGCAGTTTGGAGAGCAGCAGTCAAAAAATGGACAAAAGGCCACAGCCTTGCTCAGACCAGATCACAGTCAGCGCAGAGAGCCGTACAAAGCGTCGACAGCAGGATGCAAACCTACGTGACCATCTAGCAAACCGTGGGCAGAAGCACAGCTAATGAGAAGCGTGTGGAGAGAGCAGAGACCCCCGCGAGCAATTACTCATTATTTTGCTATAAAGGAGATAGGCGCTACACCAATCAGAGGGGATATTCATCCTAGTCAGCAAGAAGACAGGTTGCAATCTTTTTTTATTAAAAATCAAAAAACAAAAAGGAAGGAACGCTATCCAACGAGCTGTGCAGCGTTGCCATGCAGCGAGTTGAAAAAGAAGCCCCTGTTTGAAAGGTTCCAGCAGTATTAGTCAAGGACCGTGCAGACCCAGAGCATTGGAAACAAGATCCAAGGAGGAGAAAGACTATAGCACCAGCATAATCCTGCAAGCATGAGACATGGCAACGAATAATAGTATTTCTCAACCTTAAATTCCCATTTTTAATGGTAAGAATTATGATTTTTGGGCAATTAAGATGAGAACATTGTTTTGCTCACAAAAAGTTTGGGATTTGGTAGAGAATGGTTTTGTAGAACCGTAGGATGAGGCTGCCCATCTGGCATTAACTCGAGCACAAAAGGACGAGCTTAAGGAGAACAAGAAAAAAGATGCAAAAACTTTATTTATAATCTAACAGGCACTGGATGAATCTATTTTTTCCAGAGTTACAACATCAACGAGATCCAGAGAGGCATGGAAAATCTTGGAGACTACCTATAAAGGTAATACAAAGGTAAAAATTGCTAAATTGCAATCTCTTAGGCGAAGTTTTGAAAATTTGCAAATGAATGATTCAGAGTCTATAGACCAGTTTATGGTTCAAGTATTGAATATAGTGAATCAAATTAGATCTAATGGAGAAACTATAATGGATCAGAAGGTCATAGAAAAAATACTCAGGAGTTTACCCAATAAATTTGATGCAATAGTTGTAGCTATTAAGGAAACCAAGGATTTGGAACAGTTATCTGTAGATGAATTAATGGGTTCTTTGTTAACACATGAATCCAGAATGAATAGGAATAACAATACTTCTATTGAGAATGCTTTCAAGTCACAGTTATCATTTGTAGAGGAAGAGGAAGAGGCAGAGGCAGAACTGGAAGGAACAATCCAGATCAAGGTGAAAATAGTAATCAAAACTACAGCAATAGAGGATGTGACAACAATCACTTCCAGCAAAGTTCACAGAGGTTTGATAAATCTAATATTCAATGTTATTATTGCAAAAAATATGGACATTATGCAAGTGACTGCAGAAAGAAACAAGGATATGTGGACAAGCATAATGCTAATTACACAAATGAATCTAGTTATAACCTAGGTGAATCTAGTTCTAATCCTAGAAGCTTATTTCTCACTTCTCATGTTACTCAAGAAAAAGCTAGAGATATTTGGTTCTTAGATAGTGGATGTAGTAATCATATGACAGGGAATAAAGAATTTTTTGCTAGTCTTGATGATTATGTAAAATCTGAAGTAAAATTAAGAAATGATATCAAAGTGGATGTAATGGGTAAAGGAGTAATAAATGTTTTGGCAAAAAATGGTGAAAGAAGGTTTATACCTGATGTTTATTTTGTACCTGGAGTAAAGCATAATCTTATGAGTGTTGGACAGTTAGTACAGAAAGGTTACAGGGTATCTTTTATGGATAATGTTTGCACAATACTGGACAAGTTTTCTAGTGACAGGTTGATAGGAAAAGTGGAGATGACCAAGAATCGGATGTTCCCTCTTCGAATTCAGTGCATCCAAGGAGAAGAGGAAGCCCACTTCAAAACCATGCAGCTAAACCAATCATGGCTATGGCACTTAGGGTATGGACATTTACATTTTGGAGGTTTGAATTTGTTACAAAAGAAAAATATGGTGAAGGGATTACCACCAATAGAACAGCTAGGAAGTTCATGTGACAGTTGTATTTTGGCAAAACAGCATAGAGAGAGCTTTCCAGTAGGAGCCTCATATAGAGCAAAGGTAATATTGGAGCTAGTCCATAGTGATTTATGTGGACCAATGCAAATTCCATCATTTGGAGGTAGTACTTATTTTTTAACCTTCATTGATGACTTTAGCAGAAAGACATGGATTTATTTTCTCAAAAATAAGTCTGAAGCCTTCGAAAAGTTTAAAGAATTCAAGGCAATGGTTGAAAAGTAGAGTGGCCGTTACATCAAGGTACCTAGATCAAATAGAGGAGGTGAATATATGTCTAATGAATTTCAATATTTTGTAGATATCATGGCATTAAAAGGCAATTGACTACAAGGTACACACCACAACAGAATGGTGTAGCAGAAAGAAATAATAGAATAATCATGGAGATGGATAGAAGCATGTTGAAAGCCAAACACTTGTCAAATTAATATTTGGCAGAAGCAGTAGCATGTGCAGTATATATTCTGAATAGAAGCCCAACAAAGAGTGTCAGAGATCGAATTCCATAAGAAGCGTGGAGTGGTAAGAAACATAGTGTACATCATTTCAGAATTTTTGGTTGTATAGCATATTCTCTTATACCATCTAAATTGAGAAGAAAACTTGATGATAGAGGTGAGAAATGCATTTTTATTGGCTATAGTGAAGAATCAAAGGCTTATAAGTTGTATAACCCTATTTCAAAGCAAGTGATTATTAGCAGAGATGTTGAATTTAAGGAAGAAGAAGCATGGGATGGTAGCACCATCACAATTGGAGCACCAATTCCACAGAATGAAGGAGAATCTGAAGAACAAAAATTGCAAAGAGATCAATCCTCTCCACAAGCAAAAACAAGCACTCCAATAAGAACACCTAGGAGGTTTGAACAAGGTGAATCATCTGGTCATGCATGTCATCCTACTCCAAATTCACAAGTAAGTGATGAATCAGATCCAACTCTTGCTACTTTAAGATCAAGATTTAAAGGTAAGAAAATGAGAAACTTGAATGAGATTTATAATCAAGAAGAAGAGAAGTTAGATTTGTGTTCAAGTTTTGCTCTTTTCACTCATGATCCTATGTATTATGAAGAAGCAGTTAATGAGGAACATTGGATAAAAGCAATGGATGAAGAGATGAATGCCATTGAAAGAAATCAAACATGGGATCTAACTAATCTACCTAAAGGTAAGGATTGCATAGGAGTCAAATGGGTTTATAAGACTAAATTTGATGCAGATGGAAATGTTGAAAAGCACAAGGCAATGTTAGTAGCAAAAGGTTTTGCACAAGAACATGGAATTGACTATAATGAAATATTTGCTCCAGTTGCTAGACTGGATACTGTTAGAATGGTTTTATCAATAGCTACTCAAAATAATTGGTATGTATATCAAATGGATGTTAAATCAGCTTTCTTGAATGGTTTCCTAGATGAAGAAGTGTATGTAAAACAACCACCAGGTTATGAAGTGCAAGGACATGAAGAAAAAGTTTACAGATTGAAGAAGGCCCTTTATGGTCTCAAGCAAGCACCAAGACCATGGTATAGCAAGATTGATTCATATATGACAAACAATGGATTCAGTAGAAGCAATAGTGAGCCTACACTATACACAAAAATCAATAAAGAATGTCAAATTTTGATTGAATGTTTGTATGTTGATGATTTGATTTTCACTGGAAAATTGTCTGTAGACACATTTAAATCAGCAATGAAGAAAGAATTTGAAATGACAGATTTGGGATTAATGAAGTATTTTTTGGGCATAGAAGTTGTACAATCAGAGAAGGGAATATTTATTTGTCAAACTAAATATGCAAAGGGTGTGTTAAGAAGATTTAAGATGCTGAATTGTAAACCAGCACCTACACCAGTTGCTACAAGAACCAAACTTAGCAAAGAAGACAAAGGGTCCAATATTGATTCTACAACATTCAAAAAACTAGTTGGCAGTTTGATGTATCTTACAGCTACAAGACCAGATATCATGTATGGGGTCAGTTTAATCTCTAGATTCATGGAGTCACCGAAAGATTCACATTGGCAAGTTGGAAAGAGGATATTGAGATATGTGGTAGGAACTATAGAATATGGAATTTTATATTCCACAACTAATTATTTTAGTTTGATTGGTTATAATGATAGTGATTTTGTAGGTTAGCATTGATGACAGGAAGAGTACTTCTGGACATGCCTTTCTTTTAGGAACAGGTGTGGTCACATGGGCATCCAAAAAGCAACCTATAGTGACACTTTCATCAGCTGAAGCAGAGTATGTAGCAGCCAGATCAGCAACATGTCAAGCAACTTGGATGAGGAGAATATTGAAAGATTTATTGCAAGCACAGAAGGAGTCAACACCAATCTTTTGTAACAACAAATCAGCAATTGCATTGTCAAAAAAACATGTTTTTCATAAGAGAAGCAAGCACATTGATACAAGATTTCACTTTATCAAAGAGTTAGTGAACAATTGAGAAATCCATCTAGACTTCTACAGATCTGAAGATCAATTGGTAGATATATTCACAAAGGCATTAGCAAAGGAGACCTTTGATTATCTAAGACAAAATTTAGGCATTGTAAATGCTAAAGTAGTTAGTGGTAGAAATTAAGGGGGAGTGTTAGAAACTAAAGATGAACAAGAGATAATTTCTCCACTTCATTCTAACTTCCTATTCCACCTCCCTCCTTCTCATGCATGCACAAAAGTTAACAAATAGTTAGAGATCAGTTAGTTCAAGCAGTTAACAGTCAGTTTGTTTAAGCAGTTAGAGGATTAGTTTAGACTTAGTTAGCTGCAGTTAAACAATGAGTTTATTTTTAGTTATTTTTGCTTCCACATTCTATTTAAAGACGCCTTGGGTGCAGCATTGTAAGAGCAAAAAAAAAGATCAATAAAAAAATCTTTTTCAAGAATTGCAGTAGCAATCTATTTGAGTTCTTGTTTTTTTTAATTTTGTTCTGTTGACTTGCCTTCAATTTAGTCTCAAGGTTGACAAGAACTATGTTCCCAAATATACGCTTGATTTCAACATGTGCATGGAAGGAGGAATGCCCGTTACAGTAACAAAAATGTAATCAAATTGATGAAGGCCCTATATTGCCTATATGTTCAAGCTATCAACAGTTAAAAGACACTACATATTTAATACTTTTACTGTGAATCTATTGATCAATAGGTCAAAGACCAAATTAGCTGTTTGTGAATAAGGGAGGTTAGCTACTTTTAAAGATTAGTTTGTAGTTATTTCAGTGAGTTTACATTGCCAAAAAGGTGGCCGGGTGTAATATTATAGATTGTAATAATGTGAGATGTTAGTGAAATAGGTAGATTCTATTAAATTGTTATAAAAAATAATGAAAATGGTAGATTTCAAATTTAATATTTATTAAATTGTTTTAAGAGACAATTTTAAATTTGACATCCATTAGATTATGATCTAAATATTTTCTAAGCATGGACATAGATATCCATATTCTATATAATTCAAAAATTCCATGTAATGTCACAATCAAAAAATAAATTATTTTCTAATAATTATTATATAATTTATTAAAAAAATAATATTTTTTTCATTACAAATGTATTGGCATAATAAATTATATTAAAAAAAAATATTTAGTAACAAATGTCTTATTATAAAACAAACTTTAAAATAAAATTAATATTCTACATATCTTTTAAAATTTATTAAGTATTAAGGAAGTTGTATTTGAAAATTGTTCTTGCCAACATTTTATATAATTTAGTGGTTCCATATAATACCTTTAAACGTATATATTTTTTTAAAAAGAAAAACTATAAAAACTAAATGAACTATATAGCTAAGTAATTTTTGTACTTATACAAATTTATTCATGGGAATGAGTTTTGTTATGAATATTGGACCATTCTTTCTTATTTTATTCATCTACTTTTATCCATAATTTTTTTTCTCAAATGTTATCATTGGCCTCTTAAATATTAACTCAAAAAATTGAGTTAATTGTTAAAAATAAGACTAGTGGAATCACATAAATTTGTTGTAGTTTTACATTGAACCTAAAAAAATTACTTATTTATTTTACCTATTTTAATAATTAAAGTTTTAAAGTCTAATTCATTATACATTTTAGGATATGAATGATTTTATCACGTGAGATGATAAAATACAATTTTAAAACCTATAACCAAAACTTGTCACCTGAAAAAATCATTCACAAATTACAAATACATATATATTCATACCTTGCTCACCCTTTCAAAATTAATACAATTCTAATATTCCAAAATCACCTAAATATAAGACAAAAAACCCCTAAAAACTAAACATATAAATGTCATATTTTATGACAAAATACAGGTTTCAAAGAAACATGGTATATATTTTGAAAAGATTCAAAATGCAAAAATTAGACTATAACATAATGCAAGTTTTCAAAGATTCAAAGAGATTCATAAATCAAACACAAACAAATGTTGGCATATTGATATAGAATCTAGGGGAATATGGCATTCATATGCATTCACTTTTCAAATAATTAAAATACAAAATCATACATATTTTAATGCATATTTAAAAAAATTACAAGATCAAAATTACAAGTTGAAAATACATTTACCATTGAGCATATAAATGCATATCATTATATATCATTGGCATATATTTAAAGGGAAATGATATTCATTTATAATTAAACTTATTCAAAGTTAATAACTAAAGTTTCAAATTGGCAAAAAGGCATGATACTTGTTCGTTTATGTCTTCTAAAGTTCAAATTTCAAAGAAAAAATAATCATTTTAAAACAAAATCTATGAGCAATGTAGTTATGATGATGGCATGAGTATTATGCATTCTATTTATGTCATGAAAATTAGAGTCTAGATTTATTTGTAGTGGTGTGATTTAAATATGTTCAAGTGATGTACGCTCAAATTTAGTGATACTCAATAGCCTTAGAATCACGTCTATGGAACCTAGCATGGTTAAACATTTATAGATTAGTAAATTGAGTACTATTCCCTATTCATGAGACTTGTAATAGTATATTTTTCTAACTCAAGAGCTTGTTTAGTTTTAAAAATTATAACTTTATCACTTTCAATCCACCATTAACTCAAATTATCCAAAAGCTTTAATAATGGGACACAATTCTCTATCGTAAATTATAATTTATAAGGCGATTTGATTTCACCTACATACAAATATACTTTCTTATTCTCTTTTCAAAAATTTCAAATTTTATAGTTCAAATTTTTTTCAAATTTCAAATTAATAAAATGACTAATTTATGACCTTTTGTAGGGTTTGCTATAATCTCCCTTGCATGAACCTTTACAACTACAAGTAGTGGAACTTGGGAAGCACACCCTGATTGTATATGCCTTCAATGCATGAGGTGTGCAGATCAAAGCTAGATTTCATTCACTCAAAGTAGGTGAAAAATTCTCTAAGGAGTATCTCATCTAAAAGAGGAGACTAAAATTAAAGCAAGAGGTTAGGGAGGGATGGAGGATCGGCGACGGGGGTGCATGCAAATATAGTACTCAATAGAATCAACATGGCCGGTCCCTATCTATCTTTAAACTGGATGTCCTTCGTGAGAATATGGTAACCCTCATTTGACAATTTTGCATCAGTGTTTGCTATGATAGATGGACCACTTATAGTGGCCTTTGTAGACACCACCAACAAAGCTCTTCAAAAACACCCTCTACAAGGTGCACATGTTCATCTTTCCAAAAGGCATGGTCCACTACCAGATCAATCTCCACAAGTATAAATCTACGCTAGCTATTGGAGCTTTCAACAGTGCAAGCCCAGGGACTGTCTTGCTCACTT
Organism: Torreya grandis; assembly: GCA_037957365.1. Taxonomy (NCBI): domain Eukaryota; kingdom Viridiplantae; phylum Streptophyta; class Pinopsida; order Cupressales; family Taxaceae; genus Torreya; species Torreya grandis. The sequence goes on from JARHVA010000778.1 coordinate 1,956,341, forward strand.
CTGCTCTATTTGGCTCTAGAATTTATGACATTGTCCACACAAAATCTTTCAAAATATCACATAAATCCTTGAAAGAAATTTATACCAATTTTGTGTTTCTCTTCCATTTATTTTATCATTCATTCTGTATGCTTTATATTTATCTTCTCACTCATTCATGAAATACTTCCAATCGCCCAATGATTTATTCAGTAAGTAAGCCAACATTGAATCATTCTACAAGCACTTCAAAACCTACATAACTAAATAGAAAATCTTCTCATGTCTACTTTCTACTTAGAAATTGAATATTTAATAATTTATATTTTTAATGAAAATTTTGATATGACTTTATAATAGTTTATACTTTTATTTAACGATAGAATATAAAACCTTCACATTGATTATTCACATGTATTGATTGTGTCACATTGAAACAATGTGAAATAATAAAAAACCACAATTATTATGTCATGAACTTATTATATGAAAAGATAGATTTACTTATAATATAATAAGTTGCATAAGCAGGAATAACAATAATTAATTGCATAAAAAAAGACTCCACTTAATAGTGTGAAATAAAGCGCAAAAAAATTGAATATAGAATTGGGCCACTTTGAGGGTGAATATAGGAGATGGTGTTAAGGAATTGTTTTAACGATAGCATATACAACTTCCACGTTGATTGTTCACATGTATTGATTGTGTCACATAGAAACAATGTGAAATAATAAAAAACCACAACTATTTTGTCATGAACTTACTATATGAAGAAATAGATTTACTTGTAATATAATAAGTTGCATAAGCAAGAATAACAAAAATTACTTGTATGAAAAAGACTCCATTCAATAGTGTGAAATAATGCATAGAAAAATTAAATATAGAATTAGTCCACTTTGAGGGGAAAACTTCCCAAATTTTTATATAATAAAAGGAGTATATCAAATATAATATGTTTAATACCTTAACACCATCTCCTATACATACCTTAATTAGACCATGAGATATACATAAACCCAAGCATGATGCTTGTTAAAAAATAATTTTATAAAGAAAATAAAATGGGTATTTTTGTGTGTCTATCAACAACCACCATGATTACTCTTTTCCCTTATAACTTGGGCAATTCCTTAATGAAATCTATGGAGATCTCTTCCCAATAATAGATAGGAATAGATAAATATTATGAGAGACCTAAAGTCTTAATTGTCTCTCCTTTGGTTTTCTCATCACCAAGAATTCTACCAATAATGTTTGTACATCATCCTTGATTCCTTCCTAAAAATGTGTTACTTGAATCTATGATATATTTTCAAGAATATTAAATATCCACCCACAATAGAAACATGGATCTGAGATAAAAAATCGTGCTTAAGGCTATTGTTTTTTCATAGATATAACCTCTATTTGTACCATAGTGTGTCCCACTTTCACAAAAAATTATTTCAAATGCTTGAATCTTTTTGAATTTTTCGAATGACATTATAAATATCTTCTTCTTTTTGTCATCTAGGGCTTGCCTCATCTACATGATTCACACGCAATATGGACATTGCATATAATTATTCCTCAATATTCCCATCCCTTCTTGATACTACATCTACAACTACATTATGCTTTTATTTCTTGTAGATGATTTAAAAACCATACCCAAACATCTTTGTGACAAACTTTTTTTTGTTATTTCAATGGCAACCTATTTTTCATGAATTTTTTAAGACTATCATTATTACTCTTCACCTTTATTAAACACCCCATTATATAAGGCTTCTATTATTTAACCATGTGAATATTAGCTAACATGTTATTATCATAAATGAGCTTCAACAAAAAAAGACTCCACTTAATAGTGTGAAATAAAGAGTAGAAAAATTGAATATAAAATTGGGCCACTTTGAGGGGAAACTTCCCAAATCCTTATTTAATAAAAGGAGTTTACCTAATATAATATGTTTAATATATTAACACCACCTCCTATACATACCTGAGTTAGACTATGAGATATATATAAACCCAAACATGATGCTTGTTACAAATGGATTTTATAAAGAAAACAAAATGGGTATTTTCGTATGTCTATAAAAAACCACCATGATGAATCTTTTCCCTTATGACTTGGGAAATTAATTAATGAAATCTATGGATACCTCCTCCCAATGATGGTTAGGAATAAATATATATTGTGAAAGGCCTAAAGTTTGATTTTCTCTCCTTTAGTTAACTCATAGACTAAGAATTCTGCCACAAATGTTTGTACATCATCCTTGATTCCTTCCTAAAAAAGTGTTACTTGACTATATGATATATTTTTAATAATCTTAAATATCCACCCAAAATAGAAACATGGATCTCAAATAAAAAATCATGCTTAAGGCTAATTTTTTTCATAGATATAACCTCTATGTGTACCATAGGTGTCCCACTTCTAAACAACATTATTTCAAATGATTGAATATTTTTGAATTTATTGGATGAGATTATAAATATCTTCTTCCTTTCATCATCTGGGGATTGTCTCATCTACACAATCCACATACAATATTAACTTTGCACACAATTAGGCCCCGGTATTCCCATCCCTTCTTGATATTGCATCTACCACTACATTCTGCTATTATTTCTTATACATCATCTAAAAACCATACCCAAACATCTTTGTGACAAAATTTTGTTGTTATTTCAATGATAACATATTTTCCAAGAAGTTTTTGAGAGTAACATGACCAGTCTTCACCTTAATGTAACATGCCATTAGATAAGGCTTCTAATGTTTAAACATGTGAATGTTAACTAACATGTTATTCTCATAAGTGAGATCCAAAAAAATATTTCCTTTGAGTTGAAAAATATCAAATGTAATGGGTATTCCATCCTACATGATGACGACACCCATACCATGTCTTCACACATTGGATTCTAAAATGAATCTTTTGGAAAATTCAACACTAGGTAAAATTGAAGTGTTACTCGCAGCTTCCTTAAGATTATTGAATGCCATATTTTTTTGTCATTCTAATGGAAGGATTTATTTTTAAAGAGGTTTATGAATGTTATTTTTATGCTTTCATAATGTATAACTAACTTGTGATAGTATCTTGTACATGTCACAACAATTCTTGCAGGCTCTTGATGGTTATAGGTACTTACCACTCCACCATGGCCTTATTCAAGTGAGGATCCATCTTGAATCCTTAATGAGAGATAATGAGACCAATTATTCCACCTATTTGACACAAAATAACACCTAGATTATTTTGCATAAAGATTATGCTACTGTAGGATTCTTAAAACTTGATCCACATGATGTAGATGATCCTCTCCTCCCATGTTTTTTTAGATAAATATATCAACAAAAAACACTAAGATGAGATTCCAAAAAATGGTTAACATAGAAAATTTATCAAAATTTAAAACATATAATTGGCATTTTTAAGAACATAAGACATCACCAAAAACCCATACAATCCACCATTTGTTCAAAAATTTAGCATAGGAGTATCTTCCTTAATCATTTTGATTTTATGATATAGAGAATGGAAATATAGTATTTTAAAATAAAAAATAACATACATATCTCATCTCAAAAATAATCAATTACACAAATAGGATATTTTTTTTACCAAATTTATTAAGTTCTCTTTAGTCATAACACATGTCAAGTCTCAATATTCTTAAACACCATCACCAATGGAGAATAATATGTTCTCTAGCTATGAAAAACAATAATCATTCCCAAAAAATCCTATACCATCTTCTCAATATCATTACTTTACACATATGGGTACCTATAAGGTTTAATGTTGGGTGGTGAGATTCTAGACAATTTTATTTTATTATCATGATCTCCTTATGATGTTATACCTTTTAACATTTTCCAAAAATCTACTAAACTCTCATTCATAATATACTAATGATATGGATGTATTAGTGCATTGATTGATTTAATTCTAATTAAAATAATAGTGTGACAAACTGTATCTACCCTTTTTTCAATAATGTTTGCATTTGATTAGATGTTTACACTTATGGTGATTTTTATTGAAACCCTATCAAATTCAATTGTATTTCATTCATAGTGAGAACACATTACTAATTCATCAAATTTCATATTGATTGTGTAAAAATTAATGAGACATTGGACTTCCAACACAATATTATAACATCCCATGGGAATGGAAAACATAAGGATTTCAATACATAGTCCCCCATGTGAAGTTTAATAGTATCATTTTTTCCTAAATAAATGGCTATAACCCCATCTACAATAATGAGATATAATTATGGAGCTGGGTACAAAAAATATATATAATGTGTATCCAATTGATTGTGGATGAAATTATGACTACTCCTTTAGTCATTCAATATTATCACTCATTTATTTTTAGGAATAAAATTACCTTGAATATTTTTGGGGTAGTAATACAAATTAGTCACTGGGAAGAGATATTTATTTATGGATCTTAAAAAACTTCTTATAACTCTTATGTTATCTCAACATTGTATTCATCTTATTCTTCTTCTTATTGTTATCATATCATCCAATCTCCCATCTTTTGCATATATAACTCTCAATTCAAGTAATGTACCACCATCTGGTTGAGATTGTGTTCTCCATTTCATGTACATTCCAGGTGTCTAATTTTTTTCAATCTTTCTTTGTCTTTGAAAAATATTTTCAAGGTGGGTGGGAACATCAAGATGTCACAATTTCCATGTATACATCCACAAATCAACTTCAAAATGAATTTTTTACCAAGAAGAATGATCAGTGATATATAATTAAATTTAATTAAATCTAAATACTAGATTATTCTTGAACACCATAGATTGATAGTAGATTCCTAAACAAGCTAAGATGAAAGTGTATTTATATATTACTTAAATTAAAATAAGGATTATTGGCTTGCAAACTAATGTAAAAATTTTGAAAAAGTGAAAAACATGGAATCCAAGTAACATGGAGCGACATGTAGAAAGGCCCAAAAAATCTTGGTAGAATGGTACACTAATGCTTTAAATATTTTAAAAGTGTCGGTTTCCTCTTTGGAAAAAGAGTTTTGAAAGGAAATAAATATAAGGGAAGAGGATATGATATATAGAAGTTGATGGGAGAATATCCAAATACCATTGAAATTCAAAAAATGTATGTAAATAATTTTTAAATTTATACTAGTAACTGAAAAGAATATAAATAGTCTAGAAACATGCTATTTAATAATTAATAAAATCACAAGGGAAATTTTTAGGTGTATACAACACAATAATATCAAATAAATATTTATTTTTGATATTATTATCTATATACATATTTAAATTGTGATTATGGAATAGCCCAAATCATTTGGATGTTATAAAACTTATCTAATGGCCAATGGTGAGTTGGATGGGCTGTCCCTTGATAGGAAATATAAAAGAAAATATAACATGAGAGCATATTCAACATTTAATATTAGTGAAAAATAAATAAATACACCACTAGGTATTGGTAGTGGTTGTGGTCATAATACGTTATTTTATGTTTATTGTTAGGTATTAAGAGAAAGTTGAATGGAAAGTTGGGTCACTCTAAAAATTTCATTGTGAAATTATTATTATTGTTGTTGTTGTTGTTGTTCCATAAAAACATGATAAAAAAATAATATTTTTAAAAAATTATGGTTATTATTTTTTTACAATTTAAAATTTAATGTTTTCAATTATATTTTTTATTCATCTCTTGTGAAGGATCATTAGATAATATTATGGATGTTTTGCAACACAATAACATTTAAAATAATATTTTTGTTTCATGCATAGACTCACATGGACAAAAATGTTATATTTTTAATTTATAACAATCTATTGGATGCATAATTATCAATAGAATTTTTATCCATTACAAAGTATCGGTAAACCCAAAAATGAAATGTCGATGCTCATGAACTACTTCCTCTTAGATAATATTGAATTAGATTTTATACATATGTTTTTTTTTTTACAATACATAATATCCATGATCTCCAATCCATATTCATAGGTAAAGACAATATCATTTTGTAGATGAGCATGAGTTTGTTAAAAAATAGATATTTCATGAGCCAAACGGGGCACATAAATAAAATTGGGAGTATGTTTTTATGTTAAAAATATTGTTAGTTTAGGATATTCATTATTCCATTTACTTATTAAATAGATAATTCCTACACATGTAGCTTCAGCTTAATTAGGTGTCATAAGAGGTTAAGTGGGTGAGTGGGTGAGTTTCACCTGAGTTCAATTGAGTGCCACTCTGAGTTCTCCTATGAGTTCCACAATGAGTTACACTTCGTCTAAATATGAGTTCTCAAGTGAGTTAACTCCCCCTACTCCTTTATATTCCTCTTCACCATGCTTTTGTCATAAACTAATATAGAGAAGTACCAAGTAGATAATTGGTAAGCAAGGCATTTAATATAGAAGGCAATTATTACACATCTTTCATATTTTTGAATACAGACAGAGTCATCATTGTTGTAGAATACTTGTGTGCTCACTCTACCAGAAGATCACCTACAAGCTTATTCTGACATGGTATAAGAGCTTAAGATTCTGATAAGGAGTATCAATTTATCTGAGTGATTTTTATTTTTATTCTCTTGAATTAATTGGGATAAATTTGTATGTTGCTTCTATTTTGAATTTGCAAATAAGCTTAGTTGTGCATATTTGTGAGAAGGACACATGGTTTTCAGATTGTAGTCCTTTTTTGTGCTGACCACTTTCACATGGTACAAAGGTATTTCAATGGCAGTCTAACCTATCCCACATCCTCATTCGATGGTCCACATTCAACTTAGCATTTTTGGTTAAAGTGTTTAGAGGATGGCTTGATTTTTTAAGAACATTCAATTATTTTGAATCTTTTTGGCTTGTATATATCCCTATCATTCTCATACCTTCCACCATTGGTGTCATGCTTCTATCTATAGCCTGCAGACTCTTCTCATGTGGATTGAAGATTATTTTATTTGGAATGATGTATTAAAAAATTTAATATTGAAATATAAAATAAAAATTAAGAATATGCATCATTAACATATGAATGTAAGTGTTATAAAAATACATTATTAAGTAATAATTTGAACTATAGTGACCATGTCATTTAAATGGTTTGACTCTCCATCTTATAATTGTTTTTTAAGAAAGTAATAATTTTTAATATTAGAAAAATACTTCCAATATTAGTTTAGACTCTTATATATATATATATATATATATATATATATATATATATATATATATATATATATATATATATATATATATATATATATATATATATATATATATATATATATAGGTTTATACTATTTTAGTTTGGTAATATATATTACTAAAATAAATTCATAAAATTATATTATTTAGAGTAAGGTGTCCTCATTTAAAATAATCAATGAGTCAATCTTTAATCCAATTAAAATATGAAAAAATGATTTTCCATTTCTAAGAATCTTCTAACTTTATTGTGTGTCTATTTTTATCCATGTCCCTTAGCAAATAAATAATTACCTAATTTTTCATTCAAAGTAGAATTTTATTTTATGTTATAAGATTTATCTAAATATCATCATTTGAGTATACTTTAGTTTTCTATCATTATTTATTTATAATTTTATTTATTTTATTGAGTTAAATATTATAATCCTTTTTAACTACCATGAGTGGAACGTATTTTATAGTATTAGGTCTCAAATATGTGTTTTTTGGTCGATCTAGACCAATAATATATTGTTACCATTCATGTGCATCCAAACTAAAGATAATGGTTTCACACAAAACTAATTACTGTATATATTTTTTCCAATAAATGTATTCATTATGAATATCTTGAATGCAATATTTACGATTGAGTATTGATGACCAATGCACAACTTTCATAAACCTATAAATCCATTATTAGAGGTAGAAAATATATCCTAATGATATTCAAATTTTAATTATTGCATTAAATAATATTAACCATCACAATTTTAATATTTTAGTAAATATATTAAATTTGAATTAAAATTCAGAATACATGCACCATGACATCATAAGATTTATTTATTATTGGACGTTATCTTCATGAGTGAAAACATATACTATAAGAGGAGATGATTTGGTTACATATTCTATCTAACCACTCTCAGAGTGGGTGGATGTGTCCACAAGCAAAAAAAATGAATCTTTTGACTTCTCTGCATATTTCTCACTAAACAACCCATTGTATGTGGACTAATTATTTTATTCCTAACAAGTATCACAATTATATATTACCCATTATTCTAATTCTACTATAATCAATGAATTAAGTATGAAAATTTTACACATATATCTATTGAATAATTAATAATAAGCTTCATATAAAAATCACTATGAATAATACAAGAGTGCAAATCCAAATTCATGATCTCAATATTTATAATTCACAATTAAAATATTTAATATTCATGATCTTAAATCCAAATTCATTAATGTGTATACATATCAATTTCACATCAAATATGATATTGTAAAGAAATAAATGTATTATTATTTATTTTGATTATAAATAGAAATGGTTTAAAAACTAGCATAGATATCTTAAATGCATTTATCTAAAATACGTCGAGAGATATCAATCTTGAGGTGCCTATATTATGATGTATGTTAGATAGGTACCTCGACATTGATATCTCTCGGTGTATTTTAGATAGACGTATTTAAGATATCTATGCTAGTAGCACCTACAGGTGTGGCATGTACATTTAACAATAAATACCAATTAATGCATCATTTCATATTCATCCAAATAAGAAATATATATCACATTCAATGATAATTAAAGAAAATAATTTAATATATATCAAAATATGAAAATAAATATAATATATTTGATATTAAACATGTGACATTATTATAGTTCTAAGGATTTGAGTAACATTATTTTACATGTGAGATGGCCACAAATGTTAACCCTGGTCTTTTTGTATACCCTATATCAATTATTGCTTTAGAAAGAGTCAATCCTTTTGATTTATGTATGGATAATTTTCAAGCCGGTATTAAAGGTAGTTGTCATGTTTGTCCCCTTTGTATTGGTATAATTGGAATTGCATGTGGAGTTACTCTGGTGGGGAACTTCTAAGTTTGTTTATTATACTTCAAATATATCTTAGAGATCTATTTTCAAGTAATGTTCTTATCTATAGATTAGAGGTTAACATCACCCTTACATACTTAGATATTAATAAATCCACATCTAATTTATCATTTTGACCCCCTAATTGATTGGTACTACTTATTCTAGTAGCAATGCTCCATGTAATAGATCCTTTTAATGATTTTAATTTCATTTTGTTATGATTTTTCACATTATTAATTGTTGTAAATAAATGAATAGCATTTCCAAAATCTTCCTTGATACTTGGGTGTAATACACTATTTTTCCTTGACATCAATAGTTTCCAATCATCAATAGTCAAATGTGAATCTCTTAGATTTGTGAGTAGATGTTGAACCCTTTTTTGGTCATCACTCAAAACCCTTTTTGGTCATCACTTTCCATGTCTATTACTATTATATGGTGTTGTATCACTCACATGAGGTAGCTAACACAAATCTATTAATAAAATGATTGATCTACGTCTAAAACTCATATTTACATTTTTTGGAAATGCTTGACAAAGTCATGCATCTATATTCTATAATATTTTTTCCTTAGAAAAACTCATTTCATCAATCAATATATATTTTATATGCTGCATTTTTTCTTGAAAACTTGTGAATCTTGTTCATTTTAAATCTAAAAGGGCTGTGATTGGGATTCATGGTGTTTAGTGGATTGTCGAAGCACCAATATTAAATATTACAACTCCAGTTGGTGAAAGTAATAGAAGTGGACAACGTTACATAGTTGATGATTCATTTTCAAAAGCTTCACTAATGGAACAAATTAGATGTGATTTTCCTATTCCTACTATTCCTTGAATTATCATGCATAGTGGTGCGATATTATGAGTCTGAAAAAAAAGTCTCATGATTATATCAAGTGCCTTTTTTTGTTTGGAACCTAAGGTTCCATATGAAATATTACTTGTTATATCATCTAGTATGAGTAACCCATTGTCTTTCATTATGCTTGTGAAATTTATAGTTGAAATTGTGTATTCTTCTCCTTTATATTCATGATTTCATTGTGATTGTCTATCAATATCTCTTCTTCCCAACATATCTAATTTTGATACTTCCATAGTTATCCTATGATGTAGCCTTCATATGAGTTCCCACTCATGTTTCATTATATTTTGATGAACGGATTGAACATCATCACATTCAACATCACTTTGATTTTTATGGTCATCTGGCATATTCCTCTACTCCATATGCCAAGGATTGTAATTCAATGATTCCTAGTTTGATGTTATTATATCATCATCAAGTTTGATATCTTTTTTTATATTATGAAATGGCTTGTAAAGCAATAACTCTGACCAACATAAATCAACCCATTTTTTTGATTCCTATACTGACACTATAGTAAACCTTGGGAACACTTTCACAATAGTTGTCACACTCCTGACCTCCCATTTATTATGTTTCCTTCAGTTGGGATTATATGACCACAATCTAGTTGTCTCTATAAGTGAAAAACTTTCCATTTCATAAGGTCTGTTCATGTATCCATAAATGAAAATGTTTAAAGGTTTATCATTTTCTATTTCTTTAGTGTATGCCATCGATTTAAACACTTCACTTAATGAATGTTACTAATTATATTTATAAAGTAGACTATGAAAATAAAAAATAAATTTTATTATAACACACTTAAAAAGTATATCAGCAACAACTTGTTTTTGAATGAAACACTTTTCTAGATTTATTAGGGGAGTCCTTTTAAAACTAAGGAAAGGGTCCTTAATTATTTAAATTTAACAATCATTTCTATATTTATCCACGTAAAAAATGTAGTCTTTGGATATCTCCATCTCTTATAACTTATTACCAATAAATTTCATTTTATTTTATTTTAAATAATAATTATCTATTCCAAAGTGTCCTTCAAAATTTGTAACAATTAATTTTTAAAAAAATTTAAAAAAATATATTTTTTATTATAATCCTTTATTAATATAACTGTAACCCTTAAAAAAATGCTCAATGGGTGAATAAAAAAAACCATAAACATATCTAACCAATTAAGTATTTAAGATATAATTATTTAAGAATGTAACTAATCAATTAACTATTTAATGAATGTAACTAACCAATTAACTATTTAAGATGTATTTTGATTCATTTACACACACACACACACACACACACACACACACACAAGTTTAATATAACTAACTAATTAACTATTTATAATTATTTAAGATAAAACTATTTACGGAATGTAACTAACCAATTAACCATCTAAATTGTATTTTGATTCATCTATGTATGTATAATTATCCAACCTATATATATATATATATATATATATATATATATATATATATATATATATATATATATATATATATATATATCATTCAAACTTTTATCTAATAATTTTAAAATAAAATAAATCGATTTAATTATTAATTAATAAAAATAATTTATTTATAGATTTTAATAAAATTATATTAAATATTAATAATTATAAAATAAATGTATAACGCTATTTTGATTTTAAATAAAATTGATCAATATTAAAAAAAAAATAAATTTAAACTATATATTATAAATTTACACACATAAAAATAATTACGGATATCAAATATTAAAAAATATTTAAATCTAAATCATATATAATGAATTTACATAAATATAAAAATAATTATGGATATCTAACATATTTATTATGGAATTTGAAAATAAAACATAGAATTATGAATTTAGAAGTCTATAATAAATCATAAAATTATGGACTTAATAAAACAAAAAAAAACCCCTAAAACTGAACCAAAAAAAATCAAAATATTTTTTTATTATATCGCGGCACATAGGAATGGTGGCATAGAAATATAACTTGGAGGAGGATAAGGTTTTTGAGAGAGTCAGGTCTGCTTTGCTATTTTTTATTTTACGTTTTGTTATTTGTATTTATATGTTTTTTAAATCTTTTCATATAAATTCAAATAATGATTCATTAATTAAATGTTCTTTGGTCGATTGATTTTTATTTTATTTTATTATTATGTCGGTTTAACAAAAATTGAAGTGAACAACTCACATTATTACACTCTTGGCTGCCATTGTAAGTTACGCCTCTTGACGTAATTATCATTAAAAAAAGATATTTAAGATATATGATAAAAATAGGATATATTTTAACTATAAAGATGTATTACAAAAGTATTTAAAATACATTACATCGAGGGAAAAATAGATATTAAGAATACCCTTGAATATGATATAAATAAGGGTGCTTCAAGAAATTAAAAAAAACTGACGTGAAAGTTTTATATGAAATATTGATACCCAATGTACACAAATTTCTCTTGACGATGTTTTAATTCCTTGATTTTTTAATGTATGTAAATAATTAAAAAACATTACTTTTTAAAATTTTCTCATTGAAAAAATCAACTTTGAAACTATGTTGAAGAGTTACATAAACCAAAAAAATAAACTTTTAAATTATGTTGAGTTATATACCTTTTTTTTCCTCTTTTTATGGAGTCAAGAAAAAATAAATTTATAATGTAATGGATTTATTTATCATTGTAATGAAATTTTAAACTTTAGTATTGTGTTTTAATTGTGTTTCATGTTCCTTAGTATATAAGGAGTTATTGAATTGAATTGGTTATATATATATATATATATATGGTTAAAGTTTCTTAACTTATAATTATTCATTTAGGATTTTATTAATTATATTTAATTAAAATATTAATGATTTTTATTTATTATGAATGGAATATATTTTATATTTAAAATATTCATTCCATTAAATTTAAACTGAATTGACATCATAATTAAAATTGGTTTAGATCTTCCATATAATGGTGTTAAACTTTCATAACAACCGTTTCTTAATTTTTATATATATATTTTTTAAGTTGAAGAAAAACAAATGTTAATCTTCTATGTTTTTCCAAGTCTTGTAAATGTAAAAAATACATTACACTATATAATATAAAGGCATAAAATTGTGGAGTCCACTCTCACAAGAATCTAAGTAGGGAAACCCCCTAAATAGTTTTAGGGTACTCGGTTAAATTAACCTTCCTCAAAAAAATCATGTAGTATCAAGTTATTGTGATATATCTTGTAACATTTATGTCAACTTATGCATTTCAGTTAAAATACAAGAGGAAAGGTCCAATCTCATGTATTATAGGCCTTTTTCAGAAAGAATTATGACAGAACATAAAAAGCATTATTATGTTACAAAGGCCACTCTTCGATATAGATTTTGTAATCTTACAAAAATCAAATAAAACAAAAACCACATTGCATACATGACATCACAGATAAATTATTATTAATCCCCTTGCTATTTATGGCCCCAATAATGTTTTAATTATAGTTAGAAGATTTTGAGCTTTGGTCATAGACCAAAACCCCCGATTGAAATAAATGGTTGGCATAATATACAACATCCCTAACCAAAGCTATATTAAAAAACACTAGAGGAGTACACACATGCTTTATTAAAGGGTTTAAACAAAGATTTTGTAATCTTCATAAATTCAAAAAAAAAATCCACATTATAGACTTGATATCGTAGATAAAGTATTACTAATCCCCTTACTATTTATGGCCCTAAAAATATTTTAACCATAGTTAGAAGATTCTAAGATTTGGTTATAGACAAAAACCCCCATTGAAATAAATGGTGAGCATAATCTACAACATTCCTAGCCAAAGCTATATTGAATAACACAAGAGGAGTACATACATGCTCTATTAAAGGGTTCGAATAAAAGAGGCTTTGATGACACACTTGAAGTGATTCCTCATTGCTATTTTCAAGTCTTTATGTATGGACTATGCGGCTTTACAATTGTTTGACCTATATAAAAAGTGAACCTTTGGCTTCGTAAGTTCTTGTGATTCTTCATTGCTTGATATTTATTTTTTGATAATCATATTTCATGTTAGTTTTAAGTGATACTTTTGGTGCTATATTTTTTTATAAAGGCCCTCCACTTACCCAAAATATTTTTTAGGTTATTTTAAACCTTTTAGAGAACACAATCTTCCCATTATTGGAATTAAATTACTTCAATAAAACATCAACTGCAATGAGTCAGGAACATATTAAAAGTCAAGTATCAAGGGTTTTGTAATATTATTGTGTGTAATTAATTTTAAAAGTAAAATAAATCTTATAAAACAACTAATTAGTATAACTAACAGGTATATTATTGTGATCGAGGATGTCTATTGTTCAATAGATTTCTCTGACTGAAAAAAGAAGATAAAGAAATAGAATAAAAAGGATGAGAAAAGGTCATCATTGGTTACAAAGAGATAAAAAATAATCATCCCTTTAATTGATTTATAATAGGCCACCATGATTCACCCATGCACAAACCATCATCCCTCTTTCAATTAATAGGCCTTTTTCAATTTGGATTATTTTCCTAACTTTTATTTTCTAATAATATTCTTTTACTATAAGCTTAAATTGATCAATATGAATATGGTGTTTAATGAGAATTGAGTGATCTACAAGAGAAGAATTATTAACCTTTCAGTTATGAATATCTTGAGTATGTTCTTTGATTCTTGTTTGGAGGGATTTGCATGTCTCTCCCACATAAGGTACTCCACATGAGAAAGGAATGACATAAGCACCTTTTTGTGTTATGGGAGCTAATGTATCCATATCAAAATCCAATGATAAGTGAAGGGTGTTAATATTTTTGAAAAAAAATTGTATCCCAACCTTCTTCACAATTCTAGCCAATTTTGATGAAATTCCCTTAACATATAAATGATAGCACATCATAGTCTCAAACCCTCTAGACTAATCCTGCTAGAAAGATAGATATTACATTATTTTTTTAGAAGGTTTCTAAAAACTATAGCACTACATGCTTTCTATAATGATCAACTATGTGTATATATTTCCTTTGTACCTCAGGTTCAAATCAATGAAAAACATTCTAAGTTTTCTAATAATCTACTTTCAGAGCCAACTAATTCAGAGCTTGTAGTAACAAATTGAAGAAGAAACGTCGATGCTAATTGAGTTTGAAGTTGACGCCTGTAGCCTAGAGTGCAAAACTTGAAACACATTTATTGTATCCTGGGTGTGGAAATTAGCCTAGAAAAGGAGAAGTGAGACGTACTCATCCAAGAAAAGTTTAGAGAAGATCGTGAAAAATCACTAGAGAGAGTCACAGTAGCCTAGTGTGGAGCTCAATGTAGCCTACTAAAAAGTTAGTTTGGAGTGAATGATAAAGTGTGGATAGGTAGTCGTTGATGGTCCCCAAAGGAGGAAGCATATATTAGTAAGGTTGAGCTCGTGAAGGACATTCTCTACTATTGTATAACCAACTATTATCAAACTAAGATCATTTTTTCTATAGAGTAAAATGATAAGCGTAGAAGCATTTCATCTCCTTCAAATCTTGTTTAAAAGTTGACTAAGAGAGGCACAACCACATAGGTAAAATTTGAACATGATTAGAGCTACGATCTAAAGACAAGAGGACAAAGTGATCGTAAAGAAGCTGATCTAAGATAGAAGCCCATTTTTAAAGTCATATCTAGCCAAAAGGAGAAGTGGTAGCAAGATAAGTGATGACTACCTAGAATAATAAGAATGATATATGTCCAGCATCAAAAAGAGCATTGGAACAACTGAAAGTAATAATGGAAACTCAAAGGAAATAGAAAACCACATTGATGAGAGCACTAGTTTCTATTTTGCCCTGCTAAAATCCCTTCAAGAGTGTGAAAATATTAAATTTGATGAAATAATCTGCAAAGGTCTTCTGGAGTACTTCCTATTTAACATACACTACCAAGCTAAGAAAATCGAAGCAGAACTCGAAGCTGGATATGACACTGATACTGAAGACAAGGTTGAACGTCTTAGGAAATGTTATTGTCTTTCAACATGTCAATATTTTTATCATCTCTGAACTTGATTCTCTCATCAATAAGACTTGTAACTCTCTTTTATAATAATAAAATAAAATTTATTTTCTTTTCAATATCTGCTCCAAATTTACTTCTATCAGACACCCAACTTCTTAAAGGGCCAAATTATACTACATGAAAAATGAAGATGCACACTATCCTTATGTTCAAATGACTATGGGTGATTGTGATAGGAAATGAACAATCTCCCATCGATCTTGATGAATGTGAAAAGTATGATAAGGCTACTACCAAAGCCTTGATGCTTATCATGTTAAGCATCACTAATGACATCCAACCATATATCAGGGACGTTGATGATCCAAAGGTAGCATGGGACAAGTTAGCGACCATATATGAGGCAAAGAATAAGATGAAGATCCTCCATCTGTAATTGAGATTTCACATAATCACCGTGGAGTATGAAGAGAAAGTTATGGAATTCTTATGTCGATTGCCTCAAATATGGATAGAGTTACTAGCACTCAGTGAGAACATAGAAGATGATCTCTTGGTCTAGATTACCTTAAGAGCACTACCTTATAAATTTAGAGTGTTCATCATGACACTAAATGTCACCAAACAATCAGTATCATTCGAAGAGCTCGTGAACCTGCTATAGTAAGAAGAAGGTATCAACTCAGTCCAAGATGAGTTTAAAGATAAAGCTCTTATCTCAAAGAGGCAACAAGGTTAAATTTTTTGTAAAGGGCCTTCAGAGAATAAGCCACATAAATAGTAACAACAACAATAGTCTCGACATCAGATATCTCAAATGTCAAAGAAATGGTGTCATATCTTTCAAACCAATACTCACGACATAGACAAATATTGGTATAATGCCCAAAAACAAGGGTCTACCAGCACATCAGGGTAAGATGATTCTCAAAAACTGAAAAGACACTCTATCAATGGAAGAAGAAGAGACATCTCACTGCTCAACAAGATGATATATATAAAGAAGAGATATATGATGAAGACAAAAACTTGGTACTAGTCTCCCAGACCACACATCCCATAAGGAATATCTAGTTGATCGATTTTAATGCCACCAAACATATGTCAGGGAATAAGAAGCTATTAAATTCATTATTTGACCAGCCCATTAGAGATTGGGTTAGGATCACAGATGACAAAGATTACATTGTAGAAAGAATAATACAAGTTACCATCCTCTCAAAATATGAAAATGTCCACTAACAAAGGTACTATATGTTCTTGGTCTGACTTCTAATCTCTTATCAATTAGCTAGCTACTGAATACCCATCTGAATGTGGAATTTCTTGCTGAAAATGGCATCAAAACTTGCCTAATAACAAAAAAATGTAAAGTTCTTGATAAAGTTTTTTAAAGACAAATTATTTTCCCTATATTCTATTTCATCTTCTATAGTATCATTATCTGCCTCAATGGTAGAATCCACTACCCTCTGGCACTACCAATATGGTCAATAATCTACCAGTTCATTATATGAGTTAAGTACTAAAGGGATGGTACGTGGACTTTTCAAGCTATCCAGTTCCTTGCCCATTTTCCCTAGTTGCCTTGCAGGTAAACAACACAAGGATCCATTCAGAGGAAGCTCGTTTCATGCTAAGAGATGATTTAAGGTTGTTCACATTAATTTGTCTGGCCCACTACCTGATTCATTCTTGGGATATAAGTACTTTCATCTATTCATGGATGACTACTCCTAAAATATATGGGTATTCTTCTTAAAGAAGAAGAGTGAGGCACATCATCATTTCTTGATCTTCTATCAGCAAGTTGTGAAGGAGATAGGATAACCTCAACTTCACCTCTGCTCACATCAAGGGGGGGAATTCACTTCAAAGAAATTTTTGGCATTCCTAAATTAGTAAGGTATAAAACAAATTTTGACTGCTCCCTACATGCCTCAGTAGAATGGTGTTGTTGAGCAATGCAATCACACCATGATGGAGATGGCTCACTATATGTTATCAATAGCTAAGCTAGAGAATCATTATTGGGTATAAGCAGTCCAAACTATTATTTATCTTCTCAACTGAGCACCAACAAAACTATTGAAGGATAAAATGCTATAAGAGGTATGGAGTGGTAAAAAGCCATCTATTTCTCATTTATGAATATTTGGTTGCACAACATATATACATGTACCATCTAAGAAGAGAAATAAACCTGAGTCCAAAACACTCCCATGCATCCTATTAGGTTATAACACAACCTCAAAGGTGTATTATCTCAAGGATCCAAAAATGAGAGAAATCTATGAGGGTAGAGATGTGGTGTTCGACGAGTCATATTTTATCTCAATGGTGCATAATGATGGATCAACACCAATCACCTCTCATTAATTACTTCCTAATTCAGATATTGAGGAAACTCCAGAGCCACAAGGAGAGTTGTATGTTGATCTTGGAGAATTAGATCCTTCAGAGACACAAGGAGAACTATATGTTGATCTTGGTGATTTAGAACATCCACAAAGCAGTTCATCACAACAACAACAACAAAGTTCTCATCTAAAATTGATACTCGGTACCAGTAGAGACATTCATTCAAAGTTAGAACAAGGAGTCAGACTAGGCATGAGGTAAATTTTGCACTTATGAGTACAATAGTTGATAGCTCCAAACCTGACAATGTTAGTGAAGCTTTAACTCAACCTCATTAGAAGAAAGCAATGGATGCTGAGTATGACTCACTCATGAAGAATCAAACTTGGGAACTTATCAATATACCAATAGGAAAGAAACCCATAGGCTGCAAATGGATTTTCAAGATAAAATACAAGGTAGATGGATCTATCGATAAACATAAATCATGACTAGTAGCAAAGTGATATGCTTAGAAAGAGGGCATTGATAATGAATAAACCTTTGCACCCACTGCAAAGATCAAGACCATCAAAGTTGTTTACACACTTGCAACATAGAATGGATGGCAAATTCAGCAGATGGATGTCAAAAGTGCTTTTCTTAATGGTGATCTGAAGGAAGAAGTATACATGACCCAACCAAAAGGATTTGTTGATGAAAAACATCCTAGAAAGGTATGTTGTATCATCAAATCACTTTATGGACTGAAACAAGCTCCTGGGGCATAGTACACCAAAATAGGTGATCACCTTTTGTAGCATGGTTTTACTCATAGCCCCTCAGATTCTAACTTGTATATAAAGAAGGTTGGAAAATAAATCATCATTCTTATTCTGTATGTAGATGATCTTGTGATCACAGGAAGTTTAAAAGATCAGGTTGATATTTTGAAGAATGACCTTAAAAAATCTTTTGACATGACTGATTTAGGGCTACTACACTGTTGTCTTGGCTTGGAGATATGGTAGAAATAGAATCACATTTTTATCTCCTAGATTAAATATGCCAAGACACTCCTAGAAAAGTATAGAATGCCAGATTGTAAGCCACTTTCAACACTGATGGAGAAAGGCTTACAACTTTCTTAATTCCAAGACTCACCTCAAGAAGATGCAACTCTATACAGATAACTTTTTGGGAGTCTCATCTACTTAACCTACACCAGACCAAATATATGTTTTGTTGTAAGTTATCTCTCCAGATTTATGCAAGAATCGAAGAAATGTCACTGGATAGAAGCAAAGCATGTTTTAAGATATGTCTGAGGTACACTTGAGTATGGTCTGGAGTATAAGAAGAATACTCAATTCTTCTTGTAGGGATATACAGACTCGAACTACACTAGATCTATTGATGATAAAAAGTTAATGTCAAGATACATATTTCATCTTGGATCTAGACCAATATCATGGATTAGTAAGAAACAAAATTAGTGACATGCGATTATTTAAAAACACATAATTTATTTGAAAAAATAAAAGTATTAATAATAGAGATAATAATTAAATATATTTGATTAAAATGTAAGAATATTATTTGTATATAATTGTACAATTTTAATTTAATTTTAATGTATACTAATCAATTATATGATGACACATTACCTTCACAAATAAAATGGTTTCCTTGAAAATAAATTAATTCATACAAATTTTCTATTTAAACTTAATTCAAAATATATCTTTTCATCAAATAAATTGTAGTTTAAATTTGAGGTGTAAAAAGTACTACCTACCCATACACAAAATACAAATCTCAGAGGATATTAAAAAAGATGAGACTGAATCTATCTTAATAAATTTAAGAGAATAAATGCTCTTAATAATACATATAAAAATAGAGTTTAAAAACGAACAAATAGATACTCTTAATTATAGTATCTAGCTAAATATTTATTCGCAGGTGCTGTTGAGTGACCTGCAAACGCAAAGCAGGCAAAATTGCAATAAATTTCTTATCTTGCCATGATATGCCATTCTCTTCTTTCCGACTTTTATCGAAAAGAATCTAGGATTTCAAGCTGCTAAAGTTGGACGATATCTTTCAAGGCGGCCATGGCTCAGGCTTGGCTTCATTCGGTTTTCCCTGCTATTGCAATAGCTCTCATCTTCGTCTACTTGATAGCGCACTCATTCCATAGAAAAGAGGTGGCTCATTATCCCATACTCGGCATTCTCCCTTCGCTAATGAAAAATCGCCACAGGCTCCATGACTGGATTGCAGATATACTCTCGGCTTCTCCTTCCAATTCATCCAAATTCCATCGTCCAGTAGGAATAAGAGGGTATTCCACTGCCAATCCTGCAAATGTGGAGCACCTGCTCAAAACAAATTTCGAAAATTATGAAAAAGGGCCACGCTTGAAGTTTCTTCTTCACGATTTCCTCGGCAGGGGAATTTTCAATGTGGACGGAGAGCTGTGGAGGATGCAGAGGAAGGCTGCCAGCTACGAATTCAACACCAAATCCCTCAGAAATTTTGTAATCGAGACGGTCCAGTGGGAGATTCAGAATCGCCTTCTGCCGGTGCTTTCCCATATCTGCAATGAAGGAGGGTTTATAAATTTACAGGACGTTTTGCAGAG
Source organism: Torreya grandis (assembly GCA_037957365.1). NCBI lineage: Eukaryota > Viridiplantae > Streptophyta > Pinopsida > Cupressales > Taxaceae > Torreya > Torreya grandis. Next base: position 1,977,336 of record JARHVA010000778.1, read on the forward strand.
ATTCGCCTTTGATAATATTTGCAGGATAGCCTTTGGAGTGGATCCTGCCTGTCTGCATCCCTCTCTTCCAGAAGTACCGTTTGCCCGAGCTTTTGACGATGCCACGGAATTAAGCTTCGGGAGGTTTTTTTACAGCGTACCCTTCGGGTGGAGGATCAAGCGGCTGCTTGGCATCGGCTCTGAAAGGAAGCTGCGCGAAGCCATTCGTGTGGTGGATGATTTTGCACTGAGAATCATTCGTTTCAGAAGGAAGGAAATCGCTGACAATCAGAATAAGGTGTTGAAAAGTGATGCTGCAGTTCGTTTAAAAAACATGCTCAGTTCTATTTTTAAACTACTAATTTAAAGAGCAGTGAACAAACCCTTCTTTGCCATCAAACTCCCAGTCTTCCCACGTAGCAAAGAATGCATGCCAAGTGCATGCGTTAGATGCATCGTATTGTTTTTAGCATAGGTTTTTTTTAATATATACATCAATAAAGACTGTTATTTACAGACTGCACAAAATACAAATCTGTGTATTATTTGTTGTGCCCTGTTATTTGATTTTTTGGTGTTATGCTCTGTTTTTTTAAGTTGATTTTTGTTTGTCTTTTTACTGTTAATTTTTGTTCATACCCTGTGAGATCAAGCATATGACATTGGTTTAGAATCTACATTTGGTATCAGAGCCAAGTTTTTTTTCTTTTGGGTTAAAGATTTAGTAGTTGGAATTTTGCCAAAAATTTATCATGTCAAATTCGAACTCCTTGCCCATTCTAGAATTTGATGGAAATGAGTATGATTATTGGTGTATCAAAATGATGACTTTTTTGATAGGAAAAGATTTGTGGGAGATTATTGAATCAGGTTATGTAGACCCAGCTGATTGGAATGCCCTCACAGCGAATGATAAAATAGTTAAGAAGGAGGCTAAGAAGAAGAATGCTCAAGCCTTATTTCATATTCAAATAGCTCTAGATAAGAGCCTATTTCCATGAATTGCAGGAGCAAAGATAGCAGAGGATGCTTGGAAGACTCTAAAAGAAGCTTACCAAGGTAGTGATCAAGTCAAAGTTGTCAAGTTACAGACATTGAAGAGAGAATTCGAGAATTTGAAGATGCAAGAAGCTGAAAGTGTGAGTACCTATTGTGTCAGAGTAAAAGATGTGGTCAATAAGATGGCTACACTTGGTGAAATTGTGAACAATGAGGTTGTGATCAAAAAGGTGTTGAGGACTCTCACACCAAGGTGCAACCATGTTGCCATAATCATAGAAAAAAGCAAGAATTTGTCTAACCTTCAATTTGATCATCTAGTTGGATCTTTAATTTCTCATGAAGAAAGATTGAGAGATTCATTTGGGGAAAGTGATGAGAAAGCTTTTTCCTCCAAATTCCAAATCACAAAGAATGAAGATGCCAATAGTAGCATCAAAAGTAATCAAGGCCAAGGTAGAGGCCAAAATCAGAATTACTCAAGAGGAACTAGAGGCAGAGGTGGTTTTCGAGGAAGAGGTGGTTTCAGAGGAAGAGGTAGAGGCCGATTTGATAAAAGAAATATCCAGTGTTATCATTGTAACAGGTATGGCCACTTTAATTATGAGTGTATATTAAAAGAAGGTAATAATGATAAAAGTGTTCATTATGCTCAAGAAGGTGATGAGAATCCTCCAGATAATTTATTTTTATCTTATGACAAAGCTGAAAATGTTTCTAAAGATGTTTGGTATTTAGATTCGGGATGTTCTAACCACATGTCAGGGAATGAAAAACTTTTTTCTATAATGGATGAAAGTTTTAAATCCAAGATCAAGCTTGGTGATGACAAATCATTGGAGGTTGCTGCAAAAGGAGCTATGGAAGTCCATATAAAAGAAGGTATGAAGAGTGTTAAAGACATTTATTACACTCCAAAGTTAAAGCATAATTCGTTGAGTGTTGGACAATTATGTGAGAAGAATTATAAAGTTGTATTTGAAAATCAACAATGTATAATTTATGATAAGAATCAAGGAAATAGGGTGGTAACAGTTGTGCCTATGACAAAGAATAGGATGTTTCCATTGAAGTTTGGTGAACATAACAAGAACCTTGTCAATATGGCATATGAGGATACAAGTTGGTTGTGGCATCTCAGGTATGGGCATTTAAATTTTCATAGTTTGAAGATTCTAATATCAAAAGCATTAGTTTCTGCTTTGCCTAAGGTTGAAGAGCACAAGGAAGTTTGTGAAGGATGTGCTAAAGGAAAACATGTAAGAGAGAAATTTCTAAAAGGCAATGCATGGAGGGCCCATTATCCACTCCAGGTAGTTCATTCAGATATTTTTGGTCCTATGCAGACAAAGAGTTTGGGTAAGTCATCATATTTCATTACTTTTATTGATGATTACTCACGACAGTGTTGGGTTTATTTTTTGAAGACCAAAGGTGAAGCTCTTGAGACATTCAAGAGGTTTAGAGCCCTTGTATAAAATGACAAAGTGTGCAAAATCAAATGCTTAAGGACTGATCGTGGAGGAGAATTTTGTTCAAAAGCCTTTCAAGGTTATTTTGATATGCATGGCATTAGAAGACAACTCACCACTGCATACACACCTCAACAAAATAGTGTAGCTGAAAGGAAGAATCGTACAGTGGTGGAGATGGCATGAAGCATGCTACAAACAAAGGGATTAAGCAATTCTTTTTGGGGAGATGCAGTTGCTACAGCAGTATATATTCTCAATCGGAGTCCCACTAGTGCACTTGACAGGATGACTCCATATGAAGCCTGGTATGAGAAAAAACTAAATGTTAATTATTTTAAAGTTTTTGGTTGCTTAGCCTATGTTCATGTTCCTGATCAAAAGAGGCAAAAGTTAGATCCCAAAAGTGAGTCATGTATTTTTGTTGGATATAGTGAGGAAAGTAAGGCTTATAGGGTATATAATTCTCTCACTAATAGGCTTATTGTGTCAAGAGATGTGATTTCTTATGAAGGGGGAGTTTATGTCATCAAAAAGGCCATATGGAGAAGTCAAAATCTATTTTTAATGAAGTTATTATGGATGATATTGATCATGGGCAGCCCACTAATATTTCTGTTCCAAGTGCTACATATCCACCAAGTAACCCCTCATCTAGTTGTTCAATTCCAAGTGTAAGTCCAGATTTGAGTCCTAGTTCTACAAGGAAGGTAAGAAGATTGAGTGACATTTATCAAAGGAGTTCAAATCAAGCACATGAAGAAAATCCAAGAGGTGAGACACTGAATTTTGCTTTACTTACCAAGGCTGATTTTGAACCATCATGTTTTGAAGATGCATATATTAATGAAGTTTGGATGCAAGCAATGCAAGAAGAGATGGATTCTATTCATAGGAATGACACTTGGGAGCTTACAAAGCTTCCACATGCAAAGAAGAAGATTGGCACCAAATGGGTCTACAAGACTAAGTGTAACAGTGATGGAAGTGTTGAAAGGCATAAGGCGAGATTAGTTGCTAAAGGCTTCACACAAAAGTATGGCATTGATTATGAAGAGACATTTACACCAGTAGTAAGACAAGAGACCATTAGAATGTTAATTTCATTAGCAGCTCAAAAGAATTGGAGCATCCATCATATGGATGTGAAAAGTGTCTTCTTGAATGGGTACTTAGAAGAAGAAGTATATGTGGAACAGCCACAAGGTTTTAAAGTGCAAGGAAAAGAAAATCATGTCTACAAGTTAAAGAAGGCTTTGTATGGCCTCAAACAAGCACCAAGAGCATGGTATGCTAGAATTGATGGATATTTTCAAGAGAATGGCTTTCAAAGAAGTAAGAGTGAACCTACCCTTTACTACAAATAAGAAGTTAATGATATTCTAATTGTAAGTTTGTATGTTGATGACTTGTTGTATATGGGTAACAATTCTATGATGAAGGATGAATTCAAAGTTTCCATGATGAATGAATTTGAGATGAAAGATTTAGGCCTCATGAAATATTTTTTAGGAATGGAGGTTTATCAAAGGGAGAATAAAAATTTTATTTGTCAAACAAGGTATGCTAAAGATATGTTGAAGAAATTTGATATGGTTGATTGTAAACCAGTCTCCACTCCAGTTGCTCATGGAGTTGTGTTGTGTAGAGATGATGGTGCTGAAAGAGTTGATGAGACAGCTTATAGAAGTATTGTTGGAAGCTTAATGTTTCTAACTCATACAAGACCTAATATTGCTTATTCAGTTTCACTTGTTTCAAGGTACATGGTAGAGCCATCAGAAACACATATGAAGGCAGCCAAGAGAATTTTGAGGTATGTGAAAGGCACTCTAGATTTTGGTATTCATTACTACACTTCTAAAAAGTTCAATCTTGTTGGTTTTAGTGATTCTGATTGGGGAGGTAGTTTGGATGACTGAAAGTCAACATCTAGGAATTAGTTTTCTTTTGGTTATGGTTTGATTACTTGGAGCTCAAAGAAGAAAAGTATAGTTGCCCTTTCTTCTATAGAAGTAGAGTATGTTGCAGTCACTTCAGTAGGTACACAAGCATTATGGCTTAGAAAACTTCTTGAAGAAATTGGAGAGATTCAAGTTCAGCCCACAATTATTTTTTGTGATAACATTAGTGCTATTAAATTGGCCAAGAATCCAGTCCATCATAGTAGGACAAAACATTTTGATTTAAAGCATCATTTTATCTGAGATTTAGTGCAGATGAAGGTAGTAGAATTGAAATACATCAACACTAAAGAATAGTTAGCAGATATCTTCACAAAAGCAGTTGCAACAGATCAGTTTTTGACACTCAGAGATCAGATTATAAGCCCTCTTAGCATCAAGGGGGAGTATGTTGAAAAGTGATATTGTAGTTCATTTAAAAAACATGCTCAGTTCTATTTTTAAACTACTAGTTTAAAGATCAGTGAACAAACCCTTCTTTGCCATCAAACTGCCAGTGTTCCCACGTAGCAAAGAATGCATGCCAAGTGCATGCTTTTTTATTTTTTTGTTATCCATTCTATCTTTAGATGCAACGTATTGTTTTTAGCATATATATATATATATATATATATATATATATATATATATATATATATATATATATATATATATATATATATATATATATATAAAGACTGTTATTTACAGACTGCACAAAATACAAATTTGTGTATTATTTGATGTGCCCTGTTATTTTATTTTTTTGGTGTTATGCTCTATTTTTTTAAGTTGATTCTTTGTTTGTCTTTCTACTGTTAATTTTTTTCATAGCCTGTGAGATCAAGCATATGACATTGGTTTAGAATCTACATAAGGGAAGCGATCCCCTTAAAATCGATCTTCTTTCCAGGTTCATGACAAATTTCGACTCAGACAATGTCAATGACTCATCCAATAGATTTCTAAGAGACATGATTGTTAATTTCATGTTGGTAGGCAGAGATACAACCCCACTTCTCTAACATGGCTCTTCTAGGTGCTCTATCTTCATCCCACGGTAGAAGAAGCCATTCACCATGAAATTACACAAGTCTTAGTCAAAAGAAAAGAATACGAAGATGAGGAAAAGGAAAAAGGGTTTGTTTTCAGCTATGAAGAGTTGAGGGACATGCAATACCTACATGAAGATGTGTGTGAATCTCTATGCCTGTATCCTCCTGTGCCCCTTGACACTAAAGTTACTCTATGGGATGATGTTTACCAGACGGTAGTGTTGTGGGTAAAGGATGGGGTGTTGATTACAACATTTATGCCATGGGCAGGATGGAAAGCAATTGGGGTGAGGATTGACAAGGAGTTTAAACCAGAGATATGGTTTAAAAATGGGAAATTTGTTGGAGAGAACCCTTACAAGTTTGCTATGTTCAACGCAGGGCCTAGGGTTTGTCTGGGAAAAGAGATGACCTTCATTCAGATGAAATCAATCGTGGCTTCTGTCATCCATAGATATAGTCTTAGGGTTGATAGGAAGTATGTTCCCAAGTATACGCTTGATTTCAACATGCGCATGGAGGGAGGAATGCCCGTTACAGTAACAAAAAGGTAATCAAATTGAGGAAGGCCCTAAATTACCTATATGTTCAAGCTGTCAACAGTTAAAAGACGGTGCATATTTAGTACTTTTGCCTTATGTGTGAAGCTGTTGGTCAATAGGTTAAAGACTTAATGAATTGTTTGTGAATGAGGTTAGGTAGGTATTTTTAAAGATTAGTTTATAGTTCAGTGAGTTTATTGGGTATGTTAAGCTGTAATATGGAGAGATGTGGAGGTGTTGTGTAATATTATGGATTGTAATAGTGTGAGATATTAGTTAAAATGGTAAATTTTAAATTTAATTTTTATTAAATATTATAAGAGATAATTTTAAATTTGACATCTATTAAATTATGATTCAGATATATAATTCTAATACATTTGACAATATTAATTATTAAAATAAAAAAGAAAAGTATTCTAAATTTCATGGTTTTCTTGAGCCACATCAAGGAGTGACCCATATGTTATCTACCCATTTATTTTGTTATTTAACGTTTGAAAAATAAAATTTTAACTATTATTATATAATTTGTTGAAAAAATAATATTTTTTTCATTATAAATCTATTAACATTTTAAATTATATTAAGAAAGAAAATTTAATAATAGATATTTTATTATAAATCAAATTTTAAAATAAAATTAATATTTTATATATCTTTTAAATTTATTAATTATAAAAGAAATTACGCTTATTCAATTTGTTTGAAAGATGATTTTCACTCAATGATTCCATTATGAATCAACTTGGTTTTATACAAAATTCCTACAAAATGTTTAATTTATAGATTTTCAACTCAAAAATATTTGATATCCTATTATAAATACTAACATTTTAAGTTGTATTCATAAATTGTTTTACAGACATTTTATATATTTCAGTGATTTTATATAATACTTTAAAATATATTAAAAATAAAAAAAATAAGAAAAATTATATAATTTAATAATTTTTATAATTATATAAATTCATTCAATTATTTGTGAAAATTTGTACTAGGAAAAAGGTCCAACGTTGTGCACCATAATTTTGGAGCTATCTAGATTTGTGATTGTATCACATTAAACCCAAAAAAAATTATCCATTTTAGTTTTTACCCATTTTAATAAAAAATAAATCCATCTTTTAAATTTTTTTCAATAAATCCATCTTTAGTTTCTAATATTTTAGTCATTTTGTACATATGCTGCAATCATTGCAGTGGATTTGATTTAATTTTTAATAGCTAATAAATATTCTATTTGTGGTTAGGTAGGGCATTACATTGTTTTCTAGTAAATGTAGGTATCCAAAGCCAACCTCTACATGATGGTGTGAGATTGAGATTAATAGTGCACATTGTGGTAAAAAAGTCCTTATTCCTTATTTCATAGTTCCTTTTAGCACTCATTTTTAGAGCCGATTCAATGTATTTAAAGTTATTTAAACTTTAGATGTGCATGTACACTTTGTGTAATTTTAAAGAAGAACAATAATTATAGTTTGGGTAATTTTAAACAAGCACAAAATTGTCAAGGAATTGTTCATAAATTTCATATGCATCCATAAATTTAACATATTATTTATAAAGAATTCAGAGATTTTGTAGGATTTCATTAACATTCAGTTATGAAAAACTTCAGTTTTGGATATAAAAGGTTGAGGGTGTACATTTTTCAAATAAGTTGTAGCATTGCGATCTAATCTTAATCTATTCCTATTGAGAAAGGTAAATTCTGAGCATTTCTTGGTTATTTTTGTTTTATCACTTAGTGGAAAGTTTTTTTGTATAATGAAAACATTAAATTCTTTTGCCAGAATGTTGGAAAAGAGCAACACAATGAAAGCTAATGAGAATAATGGTTAAATGTATGATTTGCATCTACACAGGAAACATGAGAGACCACTATTTATGTGTCTCTACATGTTCACCTCAGCCTTTGTCTTTAAAAAAAATTGAGGTGAACATCACGATGGGAATAATCAACAAAAGATAAACATCACAATGGATAGAACAATCAAGATTTTAGTGTCCCTGGAGGAAAAGAGCAGCACCTGCTACCCTTGAAAAAGCTTGGAAGGGATCAAAAGCAAACCCAAATATAGACAAGAGGGAGGTTAATGAAGATGCATTTGATAAGTCAGTGCACTCAAATGGTTCTTAATATACAATCTTCATCATCTTACATACTTCATTTGGTTATGGATCTCTATTTCCTTAGCCTTAGTTATCTCTTGGAATTTCTTAGTTCCAATATTTGGGATTGATCCTCTTCACACATTACAAGTTTCTGACTCCCTAGTAGTAGAATTTAGATCTAGCAGTCAATGTCTTTACCCAAATAGTTTATCTTAGATTATTTACTTTTTCTATGTAATTTTTTTCAATAGAGTTGGCATTGTAAATTTAGTCTTTTTTAGGAAAGTATGTGTTTCTCATGTGCTCAACTTGTGCTATCAAGTTTTTGTAAAAATTCATCTAAACACATGGATGAATAAGAGATGGATCCTATTTGTGCTTCTCTGTATTCATTCTCTATATTCTATATAGATAAATTTGTTTCAAATTTAACATTATCATGGGGCTTGATTTTGATATACACATTTATACTATAGGTCCTATCTCTGATATACTTTATAGTTTTTATTCCTATTTCATTTTAATGATATATTATCATTTGTTACTACAACAACCCCCAAGTTATACTTAGAAAATGTAGTAAAGATTATTTTTTAAAACTAATTTACTTTACATTCATTCCATAGAAACAACTTAACTATACAATAACTTAGTACTATAACAATTCCAAATTCAAATACTAAAATACAATATAATATATTACAATTACAAGAAAATTAAATACATTAAGATTCAGCCATGGCTGGTCCACTGATACAACTACTACTCATGTATATACAAATAAAATACAATTACATTTCCATTAGAAAATCAATCCTAATATAATAAATATATAACAAGCCCTCTTGAGCTTGAGTCAAACCAACTCATGTATCTCAGAATATCAAGTGTAGTCTTTAGGTAAGTATCAATGCTCTAGAGAAAGAGAGCATAATCCAGACACTTTTTCACATCAATCATGGACCAACAATCCCCCGTACAATACCCTATCAGGAAATGACCCTCCCTTCATGGATAGGTAGATAGAATAGTTTAGAAATTCTAAAGAAAAAATAAGTACCCAAGTGTGTATGATATTTAAAACTAAACATGCAATGTATCATAGAAAATTCATTTTATTACAAGATATCGTACTAACATGTAAATCATATATTTCAAAAGATAAAGTCTCACTACACATTATTTAACCACAAGATTCATACTAATTACATCCTCCTACCAATCATATAACATCACCTATTAAACATAAGAGTAAACAAGTGTCTAATAATTCCATCTATGCATAAATGAATCTTACATTATTAAATTATTCCAACCTAAAAATAGTGTCTATAATTTATACCACCTGGGTAAATTTCACATTAAACTACAGATTTAAACTAACAAAATAAGTTTCATACAACTAGACCCCATGATAACCCATATTATCATGATTTAATGTTTTAAGACATAACTACTAATTTTTTCACAATCAGTCATTCAAATAGTCATAAATACATAGAAGCACATGCTTCTAATCAAGAAAGAACATATAACAAATCAAGTCATACAACACTTAAAAGTTTAATCTAACATTCATTTACACTCTCAAAGTTATATGCACGTATACCTGATGTCCTACTAACTGTTACAAAATGTATTGATCAAGTAATAATCAATACATACATTTAATCAATCAATGTAAGTGAGAGTCTATACTTAAAACTACAATATGTACCATTCAAGTATATATATTTTAGCTAAAGTATTCTATGATATCCCATACTATCATATCTCCTTGTGCATGAGCACCCTACTCAAACATGAATAAACTATCATACTCTATAATTATAAAACAAGCAAGAAAAAGATTATACCTTCTGAATATATCCTAGATTATATTGCACATTAATAATTAGATGAAAACATAATATTTATGCACACATTATAATGCACTATTTTATGTTATAAAATTCTATTTATTTTTACATATAAATACTCGCATAATATTTACTACATAAATTTTTTCAATACTAACAACATATATAAATACTAACAGTGATTTATGATACAAGTCAAGGTTTAACAAGATTTTTCAAACAAAACTTCTATGAACTTTTAAGATATAACTTGAGTATTAAGTCAAATAGACCTTTGTAGAAATCAATATTCCTTTCTCATTAATCACAGTTATCTATCAACATAGAATAAGACAACCTCTCATTCAAAACCATCATATAAGGCATTCATAAGTTATTTTTATGTGTCTCAACTCTAGGTTCATGCATTTAATTCTACAAGTTAGATAAAATACATACAATCTTTTGTAATAGCTACTAACATGCATTAGCCATAAAAAGAATGAACTTTTGTTTATCTTTTAACTAATATTTAAGATGAGCAAGTTAATCTACCATTCAGGTATTATGCAAGTCATTCAAGGATTCTATTTTATCTTTACAATCATTATCCAATTATTGTAATTATATCCCTGAATCAAAGCTTGTATTTAAAATATATACAACTAGAAATAACATGGTAACCTTTTTTAGATATGTAAATATTTGAGACATCAAATAAGATTATAATAGATATCAGAGAATTTATACATTTTCTAAATTCTCTTATCACTCACCATGCATAACATGCACTACCTAAACATATGTTTAAAATACATGATAACCATTAATTACTCATAATATCAAAGTATAAATATTTCTAACATAAACATCCACTGTTCAAAAAGATCTCATGATAATTACGCACATTTTATTTTTAATACAACTAGTTTTCATTGCACATCTCGAGGTCATGATGCAACTCATCTCAACCGCTTATGAAAATCCGAGGCAAGAATAAAGTTCAACCCAATATTCATTCTTGCATTAAGGAGGAATATAGTTATTTACTTATTTATTTTATCTTAATTGAAATATACTTAGCATTATATATTTATTTTAAACTTAACATTCTATTAAAACTCATCTTTACACTTTTAAATACTGGGCATTTCAAATAATACAAAGCATTTCATTTAAAACAATGCATTTTGGTTAATAGTAGGTGTTCAATAAAATACATCAACGTTTAATAAATGACAACAACATTTAATAAATGATATCAGTATTTAATAAATGACATCAACGTTTAATTTAATAACTTAGTGTTGAATATTTGTACTCAACGTTTCAATATTTACACTTTGAATTGCATTTCATTATGCACAACTTTTTAATTAGTGACTCAACATTCTTGATTATAGATTCAATGTCAAATTAGAGACTTGGCATTTCTCTTTAGAATGCAGTCCATAAGTTATATAATTTTGACCTATACATATGTAATATAGTCCTACATGGATGATACATAGATCAAACAAATTGAAACATAGCCATTATGCAATGCAGGTTTAATATGGTAGAATGCCATCTAATAAATGGGATTCTAGTTAATTAAATGGGACGTAGGTCTATTTAAAGAACACAGTCCCAATAAAATACAATGCAACCTTATATATGGTATGCAGACTAAAATAAACCCTATTTATTACCAGATAAGGCACAATCCATTTAAAAGAAATTTAGGTCCATTAAAGTAATATGGAGGCCCAAAAAAAGGTGTAACATTGACCAATTTTAGTGGGACACGGTGTGTGTGTGTGTGTGTGTGTGTGTGTGTGTGTCTATACATATATATATATATATATATATATATATATATATATATATATATATATATATATATATATATATATATATATATATTTCATGCTAGTCAAAAAAATATGTAGGCATAAAAAATATAAAATGCGGTCTTATTTGAATTTGAAGCCCTTTTATACGATACCCTGATATTGACTTTAAACACAGACCTATAAATATTAGATGTAGGTTTGAAATTATGAAATATAATCATGATCCAACAATATATAAGGTTATTTTAAGTGATACTATGTAATCTATGATGTTCCCCCTATAAAGTGAAATGCAGGCTTGTATAATGAAATGTGGGATTGAAATAATGAAACACAAGCTTAGTATAATACCTAGGCCAAATATAATACACTGATAGCTTAAAAATATTGAAATGAAACAATATTCATGGTAATAAAGATAATTTTTAAATTTTAAAGAATCTTATACACACTCAAATATAAAATAGAACCAACTCAGTAGATTTGCTTGGAAAAAGAATATAACTGGTTTCTCTTCCTTTTTCCCACTTTCATTCTTCAATCTTCCTACCTCTTCAACATTTTTGTTCCCATGCATTTTTATAATTAGCTTTGTTTATAAAACTAAAATGTCTCTCCATGTTTTGCCCCATTTCTTGTATGCTATTTCTCTTTGCATGCTAATTCTCCTTCTCAAGCTCTCACATGCATAGTATTGTTTTTAATCTTCATATTTACTAACTGGAATTATCTCACCTCAAATTCTAATTTCATAAAAGCAATCATTACAAGGATAATTATTTATCTAACTAATAGATATTAAGTTATTAATTGCTTCTTATTACTAGATAATCATATCTACAATAATTCATATCTATGTAGCAATTAAATATGTATTTTTCTGATTTATTCTATAAAATTTAGATAATTAAATTAAATGAAGATAATGCATTTTAAGAACTAAAATTACATACTAATATAATCACATACAACATTTTTTTAACTACGTACTAATATTTTATGCAGATAACATTTAAAATCTAATGTATGTGTGCATAAGGTCACTAATAATTTTCTCTATCATCCCTTATTCATTCTATCTAGTCCATCCTCTTTGACGATGCTCTCACTTGTCAAGTTTTGAAGATAAGATCAATCATGCATCCACCTCACAATAAGTATGTAGATAGTCTAAGTCATCATATATCAATCATTGATACAAAACTAATAAATATATATTCATAATGTACAGAATAATAAAATATAGTTGTCAAATCATATATATTAATCAACAATATCACTTTCTCATTACAATATATATCAAAAAATTTAATCAAAATAATAATAATCAGATAATAACCATACTAATCTACAGATTCAAATATTATAAATAATAGGATAAAATTGAGATGTGACATCTTCCACCCCTAAAATTGGTCATCATCTTGATGACACTTATTCAGTCTATATTTTTCAATAACAAATAGAGTTTCACAAAATAAAGACATAATATATAGTATCAAATCATGATAATAAATACAAAATTTTACTTGAAGAACTCATACTGATTACCATTATTCTAAGAGTATATTCTTATTATGAAAATAAGATTTATGAAAGTCACTTATATTGATTAGTTCTATCATGACCACCCAGGGTTTGAAACTGACAAAACAAGCCTAAAATTCTCCAAAATCACATGAGATCATCAAAAAAATCAAAAACAAATGATCAAAGATAGTTTCACAAAACCTTCTAGCCCCTTAACACACCTATCTAATCTAAAGAGTGTATTTTTCATACCAAATAAAAGTATTTATAAAACCTGGTAAGAATGATGTGTATATGTTAATACTATCACTACTCCATGTAGCTTTTGATATGTATAGCATATCAATATTATCACTACACAATCAAAGCTCTTGATAAGTATCATGATGAATAGGAACTAGAAATATAAATATATAAAAAATTATGAAATATCCATCTACAATATACATGTGTATAGCCATATGATTGAATTTGATAAGTTCTCCCTATCAAATTTTAAATTTGATAAGTCTGTTTGTTGGATCCAACTCAATAACAATGAAATCAATGTAAATTTAAGTATAAACCATCCTATCACTTAGAACTCACGCTCCTAATTCACCATTCTTATTTTAGGTCTCCATGACCTAATGATCTCCAACATATGCATAAGGTTCAATGAAATATAAATATATATTAACAAATCATAGAAAACAATACTATATGCTAAATGATTTGATATGTACTAACATAAATTAAAAAAATCACACAGTCATTCTAAAATTATATTAAGTTGTTACTAGTCAAACATAACTAGTATCATATTTTGTAATTTAAGATATAGTGTTATATTCATAGTAAATAGAAAATAATGTCAAAATTAACATAACATACAAAGACCAATGATCATATTTTCCTTACAACCTTATAATTGAGATTATATCTCCTTGTATGCATGACTAGCACACAAGTTAAAAGTTTATCTAAATCTTTTTAGACTACCAAGATGTTATGCACATATTCTACCTTACTTGCTCTCAAAGAAAGGTAGATATGTAACTCTTTAAAACAACATATATATATATATATGTATGTATATATATATATATATATATATATGTATGTATATATATATATATATGTATGTATATGTATATATATATATATATATATATATATATATATATATATGTTGTTTTAAAGAGTTACATATCTAAATAAACATATACAATACATTACATATCAACTAGAATTAATATAATTTCAATGTTAGAATTAATATAATTTCAATGTTAAGCATTCCTCATGGTCAATTATACAAGTTTAGATAAAATAGTGACTCTAAAAAGTCACAATTGGAAAGTAGAGATCTAACATCTCAAAAGCAAATCTCTTACATGCCTTCACATGGTAAAAGGAAACATCACAACCCAAGTTGCCAATTTACTATTCACTTACCAACGTGTAAGAGAAGTATCATAACCTAGCTTCACAACCAGAAGGAAAATACTATCCTCAAATATGCATCAAAATATCCAATCCTACATTTTTTCTCAATAAGAAGTAGAAAACACTATCCCACAAACTCAAGGGAATAAGATCAAAACAACAATTTAGAAACAAATTCCCACTTAAGAAAACTCTAAATCAACATCCTCAACTTATGAAACTTATCAGTATATTAAAATGATGTAAGAGGGGAGTGAGAGAATAAAAACTCACCTCTAATATAACTAAGATAAATGACACTTCTTCTCAAGTCTATATAAATATAAGGATGCTAATCTACATAACAAACTCCTAACACAAAGGAATATCAAACAAGATATCTATACTCAACTATAAGAAAATTTTCACTGTACTAGGTGGTGTCAATCTAGAATGGTCTTATAGAATTTATCAGTCCTAAGATCTGTGTATACAAGACACAAAACAAATGCATATATACTTAAGTGAGAAACACTTCAGACACAAAACACAAATGACGAAGATAATTTGATTACCAAGAAAGATGTAATCATACTCGAGGTGTTCAATCTAAAGATTGAAAATGTGATATGAAACTCTTGTTCACATCTCATGAACTATGTTAGGCACTCTCCTACCCATACACCTTATAAAACCATCATGAACGAGATACTCGATAACCAACCCTTTAACAACTCTTAAGGAGGTACAAATGCTCTTAGGATACATACTCAATGTACTATACATACATTTGCATTTTTCCTTTATGTTAAATATAGAGGTACAAAAATGCTAATGTACTCATTAGGTCTTAGAGTTTGAGCCACATCTCTAATATCACATGTAATAACCCCCAAGTTATAATTAGAAAATGCAATAATTTTATTTTTTTAAAACTTAAATTACTTTACATTCATACCATAGAAACAACTTAACAACTTAACCATACAATATTTTAGTATTATAATAATTTTAGATTTAAATACCAAAATGTAGTATAATATATTATAATTTTAAGGAAAATAAATATATTAGAACTCAGCCATGACTGATCCACTAATAAAGTAATTACTTTTCATATATATAGAAATAAAATATAATTATATTTCTATTAGGTATTTATCCCTAATATAATAAATAGATACCAAGCCCTCTGGAGATTGATTCTTACCAACTCATGTATCTTAGAATCTCAAGTGTAATCTCCAAATAAGTAGTACTATTGTAGGGAGGGAGAGCATGATCTGAGCACTTTTTCACACTAACCATAGACCAAAGATACCCTGCACAATTCCCTATCAAGGAATGGCCCTCCTTTCATGGATAGGTAGATACAATAGTGTAAAAATTTAAAGAATAAGCAGTACCCAAGTGTGTATGATATCTAAAACTAAACATTCAATATATCATAAAAAAACTTGTTTTTTTTAAGATATTGTACTAACACGTAAATCATACAGACCAAAAGATAAAGTCTCATTAAAAATTATTTAACCACAAAATTCATGCTAATTACAACCTCCTACCAATCATATCACATCACATGCTAAACATAGGACTAAGAAAGTATACAATAATTCTATCTACGCATAAATAAATATTAAATTATTAAATTATTCCAACCCATAAATAATGTCTATAGTTTATACCACCTAGATAAAATTCATATTAAATTACATATTTCAACTAACAAATTAAGTTACATATAACTAGACCCCATAATAACCCATATTATCATAGTTTAATGTTATAAGATATAACTACTAATTTTTTCACAATCAATCATTCAAAGTAGTCATAAATACATAGAAGCATATGTGTTTAATCAAGTAAGAACATATAACAAAGTAAGTCATATAATGCATAAAAATATAATCTAACATTCATTTACACTCTCAAAGTTATATACATGCAAACCTGATGTCTTACTAACTGTTATAAAATATATTGATCAAGTAATAACTAACATATATTTAATCAATCAACATAGGTGGGAGTCTAGTTTTAAAACTACAATATATATCATCTAGATATATACATTTAAGCTAAAATATTTTACAATATCCTATACTATCATATCTTTTTGTGCATGAGTACCCTACTCAAACATGAACAAATTATCATATGCTATAATTATTGAACAATCAAGTACAATATTATACTTTTCTAGGTATACCCTAGATTATACTGCATATTAATAATCAGATGAAAATATAATCTTTATGCACACATCATGACACATTATTTTATGTTATAAAAGTCTATTTACTTTTACATATAAATAATCTCACTCTATTTACTACACAAATATTTTAATACTAACAGCTATATATATATATATATATATATATATATATATATATATATATATATATATATATATATATCACACAAATCAAGGTTTTACAATATTTATCAAATAAAAATTTCATGAACCTTTTAGATATAACCTGAGTATTTTACCCAATAGTCTTCTATAAAAATCAAGGTTCTTTTCTCGTTAATCATAATTATATTTAAACATAGAATAAAACAACTTCTAATTCAAAACCATCATATAAGGCATTCACAAGTTCTTTTATGAGTCTCAACTCTAGGTTCATGTATTTAATTCTACAAGTTAGATCAAATATATACATTCTTCCGTAATAGCTACTAACATGCATTAACCATCAAAATCATGATTGAACCTTTGTTTTGTCTTTTAACCAATATCTAAGACAAGCAAGTTAATCTACCATTCGGGTATTATGAAAGTCATTTCATGATTCTATTTTATCTTTTCAATTATTATTCAATTATTGTAACTATATCCCTAAATCATATCTCATATTTAAAACATATACAACTGGAAATAACATGGTAACCTTTTTCAGATGTGTAACTATTTGATGAATCAAATAAGAATATAATAGATGTCAGAGAGTTTATACACTCTTTAAGTTCCCCTATCACTTACCATGCATAACATGCACTACCTAAACATATGTTTAAAATACATGATTACCATTAATTACTCATAATATCAAATTCTACATGTTTATAACATAAACACTCATTATTCAAAAATATCCCATAATAATTACACTCATTTTATTTTTAATGCAACTTGGTTTTATTATGCATCTCAAGCTCACAGTCCAACTCATCTCAACTGCTTATGAAAATCCAAGGCAAGAATAAAGTTCCACCCAATATTGGTTCTTACATTAAGGAGGAAGTATAGTTATTTATTATTTATTTTCTCTTAACTAAAATATACTAAGAATTATACATTTTTTTAAAACTCAACATTCTATTAAAACTTAGCATTACACTTGTATATAATGGGTGTTTCAATTAATATAAATCATTTCATTTAAAACAAAGCACTTTAGTTAATACTAAGCATTCATTAAAAGACATCAACATTTAATAAATGATAATAACATTTAATAAATGACATCAGTGTTTAATTCAATGACTTAACATTGAATATTTGTACTTAGCATTACAATATTCACTATACATATTTCATTTCATTGTACACAATTTTTTAATTAGTCACTCAGCATTCTTACTTATAGATTCAGTGTCACATTAGTGACTTGGTGTTTCTCTTTAGAACAAAGTCCATAAGTTATATAATGTTGACTTATACATATGCAACGCGGTTCTACATGGATGATATGTAGGTCATATAAATTAAAACACAACCATTATGCAATGCAAGTTTAATATGGTGGAATGCCACCTATTAAATGGGATGTTGGACAATTAAATAGGATGTAGGTCTATTTAAAGAACACAGTCCCAATAAAATACAATGCAACATTACAAATGGTATGTAGACAAAAATAAACACCTATTTATTACTAGATAAGATGTAATCGCTTTAAAAAAATGTAGGTCCATAAAACTAATATGCAAGACCAAAAAGTGTGTGATGCTAGCCAATTTTCGTGGGACACAATCTATATAGATAATTTAAAATATAGGCTAGTCAAAACAATATGTAGTCATAAGAAACATAAAACATAGTGTTATTTAAATTTGAAGCTCTTTTATATAATACATTGATATTGACTTTAAACACAAACCTATACATATTAGACACAATATGAAAGTATAAAATGTAGTCACGATCCAATATATATATATATATATATATATATATATATATATATATCAGTTTAAATGATGCTCAATAATCTATGATTTTACCCCTATAGAGTGAAATGTAGCCCTGTATAATGAAATATGGGCTTGAAATAATGAATCATAAGCTTAATATAATACCCAAAACAAATATAATAAGACACTAGCTTAAAAATAATGGAATGCAAAAATCTTCATGGTAATAAAGATATTTTTTATATCTAAAATGATCTTATATACACTTAAATATAAAATACAACCAACCTGATAGATCTGCGTGGAAAAAGAATATAACTGACTTTTCTTTCTTTTTCCACTCTCATTTTTCAATCTTCCTTCCTCTTCAATGTCTATGTCCCTGTGTGTGTTTCTAATTAAATTTATTTATAAAACTAAAAACTCTTTCTATATGCTTCACCTCATCTCTTGCATGCTAGATCTCTTTGCATGTTGTTTCTCCTTCTCAAGATCTCCCATGCGTAGTATTATTTTTACTCTTCTTCATATTTACTAATTGGATTTGTCTCACCTCCAAGTCCATGGTAACTCACCTTATATTTTTATAACTAAAACATATAATTTTCTTAATTAAATCACTATGCCATAGTTTTTTAAGTCATCTTATCATAAGTTTATGTTGACTCATTAAATAATAATATCTATTTTCTTAACTTTCGTGTAAATTTCATATATGTATTTTCAAGGCTAAGTTTAGATTTCCATCACTCACGGTTAGTAATCTAAAATAATTATAATTCTATGAAAGAAATTATTACAAGGATAATTATTTATTTAACTAATAGATATTAAGTCATTAATTGATTTGTATTGCTAGATAACTGTATCTATAATAATGCATATTTATATATCAATTAAATATCTATTTTTTGATTTATTCTCAAAAATTAAAATAGTTAAATTAAAATAATACAATGCATTTTAAAAAATAAATTTACATACTAATATAATCACATTAAAAAAACTAACTACACACTAACATTTTATGCATATAATATTTAAAATATAATGTTCATGTGTGTATGGGCACTAGCAATTTTTGCTATCATCTCTCATTTGTCTCATATAGTCCATCCTCTCTGATGATGCTCTCTCTTGCCAAGTTTTAAAGGTAGGATCAATTTTACATCTATCTCGTAATAAATAGGTACATAGTTTGAGTCATCATATATCAACTAATGATGTAAAATTAACTAATACATATATCCAATATATAGAATAATAAAATGTAGATGTCACATCATGTATATTAATCAATAATATCACTATCTCATTATAGTATATTTTAAAAAGCTCAATCAATGTAATAATAATTAGATAATAATCATACTAATACATGGATTCAAAGGTTATATATCATAAGGTGAAATCAAGATATGACATCCTCCCCCCTAAAATTGGTCATCATTCTGATGACACTTATTCAATTCATAGTTCTAAATAACAAACAAAATTTAATAGAATAAATACATAGTATCTAGTATCAAATCATGCTAACAAATTAAAAAGTTTACCTGAAAAACTTATATTAGTTCTCTTTATTATCACTATTCTTAAAGTATTGGTCCCATAAGACCTGATATATGATATTTTCTATTATATAAATAAGTTTTATGAAAGTCACTTATAATGATTGGTTCTATCATGGCCAATCTGGGATCTAGAACTAGCAAAATAAGTTTAAAATAACTTAGTAAAAATTTCACTAACTTCTTAAAAACATATGAGATTATCATAAAAATTAAAACAAATGACCAAGGAGAGTTTTATAAAACTATATATCCCCTTAACACATCTCTCTATTCTAGAGAGTGTATTTATCATATCGAGGAAAAGTATTTAAGAAACCCAGCAAGAATGATGTGTATATCTTAATACTATCACTATTCTACATAACTTCATATATGTATAACATATCAATACTGTCACTACTCAATCAGAGCTCTTAAAAAGTATGGTAATGAATAGGAACTAGAAATATTAATTATACAAAATCATGGAATACTCATCCATATTATATATGTGTATGGCCATACAATTGAATTTGACAAGTTCTGCATGTCAAATCTTAGATTTGACAAGTCTATCTATCATATCTAAATCAATAATAATCAAGTCAATATGAGGCTAAGTAAGATACCATCCTATCTCTTATAACTTATATTCCTAATTCACCACTCTTTCTTTAGGTCTCTACGACCTAATAATCTCTAACATATGCATAAGATTCAATGAAACACAAATCTATACTAATAGATTATAGAAATTAATACTATATGCTAAATAATTTTAGATGTACTAACATACATATAAAAAAAATTATAAAATCATTCTAAACTTTTATTAAGTTGCTACTAACCAAACATAACTAATATCATATTCTACAATCTAAGCTATAGTGTTATATTCATAGTAAAGAAAAACTAATGTCAAAATTAACATAACATACAAAGGCTAAGGATCATACCCTCCTTACAACCTTATAAGAGAGACAATGTCTCATTGCTTACACAACTAGCACAGAACAAGTTAAAAATTTATCTAAACCCTTTTAGACTACCAAGGTGTTCTAGACATCTTCTACCTTGCTTGCTTCCAAAGAAAGCTACATATATAAATCTTTAAAATAACATGGATTTTAAAAAGATAATAATGTCAGTCTAAACAAAGATATATAATAATTATAATCAATTATAATTAATGTAAATTCAATGTTAGCCATTCTTCATGGTCAAGTACACAATTTTAGATAAAATAATGACTCTAAAGACTCATAAGTAGAAATTAGGGAGCTAACATATCAAAATTAAATATCCTACATAACCTCACATGGTAAAAAAAGACATCGCAACCCAAGTTTCCAATTTATTAGTCACTTACCAACTTGTAATAGTAGTATCATAACCTACCTCCACAATCAGAAGGAAAATTTTATCCTCACAGATGCATCAATTTATCCAATCTTACAACTTTTCTCAATAGGAAATAGAAAAGACTATCCCACAAACTCAAGGGAATAAGATCAAAATAATAATTTAGAAGCAAATGTCTGCTTAATAAAACTCTAAATCAACATCTTGAACTTATGAATCTATATATCAAACTCTTAACACAAAGGAATATCAAACAAGACATCTATACTCAACTTATAATAAAATTTCCACCATACTAGGTGGTGTCAATATTGAACGGTATTAAGAATTTATCACTCCTAGGATCTATGTATACAAGATACAAAACTAATGCATATATACTTAAGTGAGAAACACTTCATACACAAAATACAAATGGTGAAGGTAATTTGATTATCAATAAAGATGTAATCATACTTGAGGCATTCAATCTAAAGATTAAAAATATGATAAGAAACTCTTGTTCACATCTCTTGAACTATGTTATGCACTCTCCTACCTATACACCTTATAAAACCATCACCAATGAGACACTCAATAACCAACTTTGTATCAACTATTAAGGAAGTACTAATGTTCTTAAGGTACATACTAAATGTACCATACATACATTCACATTTATCTTTTATGTTACATAAAGAGGTATAAAAATGCTAATGGACTCATTAAGTCCTAGAGTTCGAGCCATAGTTCCGATACCACATGTAAAAAACCCCAAGTTATATGTAAAAAATATAGTAAATATTTAAAAAATAAAATAAATTACTTTACATTCATACCATAGAAACAACCCAACACTTAACCATACAACAACTTAGTACTATAATAGTTCCAGATTCAAATACTGAAATGCAATATAATATATTACAATTATAAGGAAAGTAAATACATTAGGACTCAGCCATGACTATTCCACTAACACAATAACTACTGCTCATGTATATACAAATAAAATATAATTACATTTCCATTAAGCATTCAACCCTAATATAATAAATAGATATCAAACCCTTCGAAACTCGATTTGAACCAACTTGTGTATCTCAAAATTTTAAGTGTAGTCTCTAGGTAAGTAGCACTATTGTGGGAAGAAAAAGCATCACGTAAATATGTTTACACACCAACCATAGATCAATAATCTGTCACACAATCCCTTATCATGGAATATCCCTCCCTTCACAAATAGGTAGATAGAACGATGCAAAAATCTAGAGAACAAGAAAGGACCCAAGTGTGTATGATATACAAAACTAAACATGTGGTTTATCATAAAAACCTTATTCTATTTTAAAATATCACACTAACATACAAATCATACATACCAAAAGATAAAGTCTCACTACGCATTATTTGACCACAAGATTCATAGTAATTACATCTTTCTACCATTCATATCACATCACATGCTAAACATAGGAGTAAGAAAGTATACAATAGTTCTATATACGCATGAATAAATATTACATTATTAAATTATTCCAACCCATAAATAATGTCTACATTTTATACCACTCAAGTAAAATTCACATTAAACTATAGATTTCAACTAAAAAAATAAGTTTCATACAGCTAGACCCATGATAATCCATATTATCATGGTCTAATGTTCTAAGACATAACTACCAGATCAATTAAGTGGAATAATTGTTCAAACTTTGACCTTACAAAAACCATCACAAATCTAAGAAATGATTAATTAGCTTAGTAATAAAATCAATTGGCTTATCTAATCCATGCACATTTTACATTTTTTTTTCATAAATGTATGTATTCCTCACATCACCCATCATTTTCAAAGCATGGAGGACAACCATGCCTCTTCCAAATCCTAATGGGAGACATTCTCTATCAATATCTAAGCTTCTTCCAAATCCCAAAGGGGGACCAAATTCTAACTAAGCACATGGCCCATCCCTTCTTCCAATGATCATGTTCGATCAGGCCTCCACCTTAGATTTCAATCCAAGATCAATGGTCCTTAATCATTCAAGAAGTCTATAAATGTATGGTTCTAACTCTCATTTCATAAGATTTCAATTGACAACAAAGTAATGCTCAAATAACTTTACAAATCTTCAACCACCTTCACCACTCATCATCCCAATTGACTAATTCATGAGAGGTTACATTATCATATTACCCACATGCATTATACAATCCTTTTACAACTACATTTGAGCACATCACTCTTTTTGGAAAAGGAGATGACAAAGAGAGGTATAACCATTTGTGTTTGATTACTTGTTTATTTGTTTTCTTCTTCAGCTTGCTTAATTGGAGGATACACACATAGATTAGTTGTATGTTTTAACTTATTTTGATTTTGTACTAACTATAAAACTAACTTTCAAAATTGTGTTATATATGGCATGCTTTGTGATACTATCACTACACAATCAGCTTTGAAAATATATTATCATCAATCTAGGCTGAAATTTAACCCAAATTTTAAACAAATTTTTACTATTTTATTTTAAAATTGTTGTTTATAGAATAACATTAAAATCACCCTACTAAGTGGCAAAAATGCTCTCAACAATGGAGACATTGGGGTTTTAAAGGGAAGAAGTAATTCTCAACAAAATTATTTATTTGGTAGAATCGATAGAATTGACATGTTTAATGATAAAAACACACTACAAATTAGTAAAATTACCCTTCTGACTATATTTCAAGGAGGGATGAAATTATTCTACATAGTGGTAAAATAATGGTGTACGATGGTAGAATCATGGTTGTTCTAATTGACTATTTATTTTACATAAATGATGGAATTATGTTCAAAATTAGTGGAAATTCTCTATATAACAACAATATCCTTGTTCGTGATAGAAAAAATGTTGTTTTGTGCTTTCTATTTATTTATTTTCTGCAATGGTAGAATCATTATTAGTAGTAGTAGAATTGTAGTTTGCAATGAAATAAATGCTTTGTGTAATAGCAAATTTTCTCACCTTAAGGATGAAACCATAGTTTTATATTTTTTGCCTTATGTTTCATGCAGACTAATGGAATTGATCTACATAACTGTGGAATTGACCTACATAATGATGGAATTGACAAGTAGAATGGTGAAAATGTAGACATAGACCAAAAACATTAAAGTTTTAGACCTTATTTACTTGTTAAAGATCACATTTGAGACTACTAACTTATTTTCTATAGACTTCCACTTGTTCAATACATGATTATTTAACTAAACACTCATAACATTTTATCACGGTGCTTTAAAAATAATAAACGCTTGAGTTTGATGCTTAGAACAAACTTTTTTGAGTCTTCTTGTATGTTTATATATTTTTTATTAATATCTTAATGTGTGTATGCTCTCCCATTTTTCCAATTTTAGGATCTTGGGTGACCAGAAGCACTTAAGTTATATTTTCACTGAAGAAACACTACGTATGCTCTCCTCTTTCCCCTCGTGGGACCGTGGGGATAAAAAAATCTTATCTTCCCTTTTTTTTTGGTTGCATGGATTGGACATTGATCCCCAATAATGAGTTTGCAAAGCACAAGGACTAGGATTTCATCCCCCAATATACATACCAACCCCATGTTCTAGTGAGGTATACAAATTGAGACCATATGTTGATATTGGCTAGGTGGTTGTGTGTTTTAAGCACATCCATGAAGGTAAAGAGTTTATATTTGACACCAATCTATCAAACAAAACTCTCACATAAATATTTCCATGAAAATATTATTAGAGTGGCCACGAAGGGACTAGACCCTTTCACAAATCATGTTATTACCCTCTTTCATGAACTTGGTCCCAGACATGGAGTATATAGGAGATGTACCTAGATAATCTTATTTATCCTTATCTTAAGACCTTTGACCCTAAACTACACCTAGTGTGGGGGGAAAACAACATTATTGAAGATTAGTCATACATAAAAATGTTTGTTAAGGTTTGGGAGACCAATTTATTCATCGTTTTATATGATTAGATCAATAATAGAGTGGTCACATTACACAACCATTTATCACTACACATAGGGCTTGTACTTGTGTATTTTCTTATTTTTTATGAATACATATGTTGTGTGTTATCTTATATACACTAAACAAGTCAAAAAATTCCTAAGTCCAACCTTATCACATCTAATTAATGCATTAAGGTTTTACTTTGTCAAAATCAAGACTCATTTTATACAATAGTAATGTTACATTGTCTACATTATACTGTTAATCTATCCAATTTGAACCATGTCCAAAACCCAATCATGGCCACTTTGACCAATATCTAATTCCAAATCCATTATTTAAATTGAATCCACTTTTTTCTAATAAAGGAAAAGGTCAACTTAAGTCAAAACAAGTCAAACTTAAATCAAGTAAAAGAATTTTTTTTTCAAAAGTCAAATTTCAATGTCAAACTAAGTCCATCCTTTCAAAAGTCAACTATTGAAGTCAAAAAAAATTTAAGTCAAAGTTAAACTTAAATAAAAAAGTTAAAACTCATTCAAATTCAAGGTTTTAAGTTAGACTCAAAGTAAAACTTGAATCAAATCAAAGTAAAATGTTTTCAAAATTCAAAGTGAAATGTCAAATGAAGTCAACCTTTTCAAAGACAAATTTTTCAATCTAAGTTAAGATAAAAATTCAAACTTGATTCAAAACTTAACTCCAAAGTCAAATAAAGTTGAACCTCTACCTTCAACCAACCACAAATCAAGGTTAAGTCATGACAACGTCACAATCCAAGATCAAGCTAAACTATGTCAAAACTTCCAAAGCATATTTAAATGTCTATGTGTGTTCTAAAAGATCAAACATTTCCAAATAACATCCTCAAGTCAAAGAGTTAATCAAACTTATTCAAATATCTAAGATTGGCAAAGCAAGTTAAGATCAAGATCATAAGCATCCTATTTTAAGAAAATGCCACATTGATTTCTAAATCTAAAAGTTAACAACAAATTGAATTAAACAAAGTATAACACAAGTACTAATCCAATATCTAGTTTCATTAAGGTAAAGTTAATATCATTTTGTAAATGAGTGTGTTATAAAAAAGATGTTTCATGAGATATATGTGATGCATAAATAAAATTAGACGTATATTTTTTTATTAAACATATGTATTTAAAATAAAAATTATTTTAGTTGGAATGATGTATTATAAGGGGATATTTAAAATTTTAATATTTAAAGATAAAATAAAAATTAAGGATATTCTTTCATAACATATGAAAGTGTTATAAAAATACATTATTAAGTAATAATTTTAACTATAGTGACCATGGCATTTAAATGGTTTGACTTTTCATCTTATAATTTTTTTTAAGAAAATAATAATTTTTAATATTATAAAAATTCTTACAATATTATTTTAAAATCTTTTATTTAATCTTATATATATATATATATATATATATATATATATATATATATATATATATATATATATATATATTTTAGTTTCATAAAATATATTACTAAAATAGATTTTTAAAATTATATTATTTAGAGTAAGGTATCCTCATTTTAGAACACTCAAGGAGTCAATCTTGAATCCAATTAAAATATGACAAAAGGATTTTTCATTTTTAGGAATGTTCTAACTCTATTGTGTGTCTATTTTTAAACATGTCCCTTAACAAATAAATAATTATCTAATTTTCACTTAGAATAGAAATTTATTGTATATTGTAAGATTTATTTAAAAATCATCATATGAGTATACTATAGTTTTATATTATTATTTATTTATAATTTTATTTATTTTATTGAGTTAAATCTTATAATCCTTTTTAATCTACCATGAAGGGAACATAATTTATAGTATTAGGAGTCAAATATGTGTGTTTTGGTCGATCTAGACCAATAATTTACTGTTCTATTCCTGTGCATCCAAACTAAAGATAATGGTTTCACACAAAACTAATTATTATATGCATTTTTTTAAATAAATGTGTTCATTGTGAATATTTTGAATGTAATATATATGATTGAGTTTGATGGCCAATGCACGACCTCCATAAACCTATAAATCTATGATTAGAAGTAGAAATATATCCTAATGAGATTAAAAATTTAACTATTAGATTAAATAATATTAACCATCACAATTTTAATATTTTAATAAATATATTGAAATTGAATTAAAATTCAAAATGCATGCACTATGACACCATAAGATTGATTTATCATTGGACAATCTCTTCATGAGTGAAAACATATACTATAAGAGGAGATGATTTCGTTACATATTCTACCTAACCATTCTCATAGTAGTTGGATGTGTCCACAAGGTGAAAAAATGAATGTTTTGACTTCTTTACATATTTCTCACTAAACAATCCATTATATGTGAACTGATTATTCTATCCCCAACAAATATCACACTTATATATTACCCATTATTATGATTCTACTATAACCAATGAATTAAGTATGGAAATGTTACACACACACACACACACACACACACACACACACACACACACACACACACACACACACACACACATATTGATTAATTAATAATAAGCTTCATATAAAAGTCATTATGAATAATACAAGATTACAAATCCAAATTCATGATCTCGATATTTATAATTCACAATTAAATTATTTAATATTCATGATCTTAAATCCAAATTCATTAATGTCTAATAAATATCATTTTCAAAATCAAATATGATAATGTAAAGAAATAAATTTATTATTAAATATTTTGATTTTAAATAAAAATTATCATTAAAAAAGGATATTTAAGATACATAATAAAAATAGGATATATTTTAACTAGAATGATGTATTATGAAAGTATTTAAAATACAATACATTGAGAGATAAATAAATATTAGGAATACCCTTGAATATGATATGAATAAGGGTTTTTTAGGGAATACTGAAATAAATAAAAAATGTCATGAAAGTTTAATATGAAATATTGATACCTAATGTATAGAAATTTCTCTTGATGATGTTTTAATTCCTTGATTTTTTAATGTATGCAAATAATTAAAAAAAGTTTTATTTTTAAAAGTTTTTTATTGAAAAATTCTAACTTTGAAACTATGTTAAAGAGTTATGTACCAAAAAATTAATTTAGAAATTATGTTGAAGAGTTATATACCATTTTTTTGCCTCTTTATGGAGTCAAGCAAAAATCTATTTATAATGTAGTCAATTTATTTATCATTGTTGTCATAATAGGCCAATAGGTGATCCTTTGGTAGGGTGAGCACATAAATATTCTACAATAATGATCCTACTTGTATTCAAAAACATGCAAGAAGATGTGAAATAATTGCCTTGTGTATTAAATGCCTTGCTTACTAATATATGCTCTGCAATGCTTTTTAGTTGATTACAATATCATGGTGAAGAGGAATATAAAGAAGGAGTAGGGGGAGTTAACTCACTAGAGAACTCATGGTTGAACTGAGTGTAACTCACTATGGAACTCATAGGAGAACTCACAATGGTGCTTAGTAGAACTCTAGATGGAACACTAGGTAGAAATCACCCTCTCACCCACTTAACCTCTTATCACACCTAAGTAAGATAAATCTATAAGTGTACAAATTATCCATTTAATAAGTAGATAAATTAATTAATATCCTACACCAACACCCTACCCCCGCCTTAAGCGTAGCTTAGGTGGGAGGAAAAGAAAAGATGGGTTCTGATAACAAAGCCTGATGAAGTACCCATATACAATGCAACTCTTAATAAGTGGAGTAAAAGGAGAAAACCCAGTGGAGAAAAATTCTTCACCAAAAGAGAGACAAAGAAAAGAAGGAAGGACTATAAATCCCACACCAAAACCCTCTTAAGCATGGCTTAGGTGGGCTATAAAATTGGGTCCTAGCAATGAACCCTGATGAGGTACCCAAATACGTAGTGATGATCCCAATATCTTATAAAATATGAAGGATGTGTGCCTCCACAAAGAAAAGAGAGAATGTATGTGTATAATGTTGCATGGAAAATGCTACAGTAGGTCCCTCTATAATAAATGTAGTCTCTTCCTTTCAAAATAAAGAAACCACAAGCTACCAAATGGCTAAATTCCCACACAAGTGAAGTGTAGTTAGGAATCATGATGTAGATCTTTGGAAAATGCTAAAATGTCTCTCTACTAGTGCTCAAATGTACCAAAATTTGATCAAATATCACAAGATTAACTAAAGAAGATGGAAATGAATAAGCATACAATGAAGGAGAGAGAATAGCTAGAGAATAAGATAGACAAGGCACATTCAGTAAAGGAATGTCCATGGGAATAGGAGAGCAAGACTCAACAACCATTGAAACTGAAGACTAGTTTATAAATAAAGCACTCAGATTTGCAAGATGAATGTCTACAGGAACACATGATTCATAAATAATCTCAATATGTATACTCTCATTGAAATCAATAAATTCCTCCAAAATGTAAGTCTATGAAGGCTCTAAAAGAGAAACAATCTGCATAGGAATAGATGTAGAATATGCAATAGGATAACTAATGTCTAGCAGAATCTTTTTTTGTAGTCTGGGATCGATACAAGGAAGAGAAATATCCACTATGGATGTATCATCACAAGAAATAAAAGCATGAGGAGAGAGTACAATAGTCTCAAAAGAGACAATAAGAAGCAGAGGAAGAGGTATGACATAAATCTTAGTAGAATTTTTAAAGACTGTAAGATGCTCCAAATAGTGCATGGACACTCTGTATATTCTACATGGAAATGAAGATCCATAGAAATATGTAATAATAGAGTGTAAAAAATCTTGTCACAAGTATTAACCCACTTATTGAATTGAACAGGATCAGTGGCTATCCATATAGAAATAGAATACGATTCTTGCATGTGAGAAAGTGTTCCATATAAACATAACATAATTCATAATTGTCCATCCCAAGAAGGATAATTGGAGATGAAACATCTCTCCTCATCTAGATTCTCTCAAATGGGGTAGACATGACTGAGAGAAGACACCAAGAAAGTGCACAAATGCATAAAATACTCTGCAATAAACCCTTAAAGCACACTCAAAAAAGGGATGTCAGGCATAGTCGAGAATTCATCCAAGTGAGCAATAAGTTCTAGATTAATGGAAAAAAATGGTGCACACTCTAGAGATGGACTTCAGAATAAGCTGAAAATGAGTCCATACAGATGAGAGTAATAAGTGCACGAAGTATGTTGTAGAAAGTAGTAGGGCCCACAACCTCCCTGAATATAGCTCTTTATAACTTGAGTGAATTTTTAAAAAATAAACCAATAAAAAGAAGATAAAAAATATGCACTTTTAAAAAAAGTGGCACTCAATTCTGAGTTACTAGTCAAAAGTTATAGCAAAATACTTTTTCATCATTAATGGCCTATTTAAATAAATTGCACTTCAAATTTAAATGATCATCAAGTTTAAATACCAAGTATGCCATGTAACCACTCATTGGAAAAATTTCAAACCTTCTCACATCAACAAAAGTCATAAATACCCCTTTTCTAGCCCCTATGTGCCCTTAAGTGAAACACAACTCACTTAAGGGTAAAATAAAATAGCTACTTGAAAAATTTAAAAATTAAAAAATAGCTACTTTTAACAACTTCTTAGGGTAGAATTATCAAAAAGTGATTAGGGCACACAATATTTTTATACTTTTGAATTTATAAAAGAATAGAGTTGGGCAAAAATCCATACAATGCCGCCATAAGCATGCATTCACAGGTTAGAAAGAGCAAAGTTTTGGGTTCAGTTGTTTGATCATATGAAATCAGCCATGAGAAAAGTCTCTAGCAAGGAATCCATGTAACCTTTTAGATCAAAATGCAGGTTTGTGAAGGGCAATATCTAAAACCCTTAGGTCACCATAATCCATACATTAGTCTTTTATACGTTAAAGAACCTCCAATTACTCTGAGAGGCACAAATCTAAAGGTATGGATGTTGTGAATTTAATAAAAAAAATTATTGTTGTGTCAAACTATCATGAAAGCCATAACCTAGAGAATTCATCTCCTATTACAAGGATTCAAGGAAAGGAACATTCGCAACCACCTAGAGGAATATTGATGATTAAATCCAAGTGAGGGAGGATGATCGATGACTCCTGAGCGGGATCGAATAGTAATTCATGGGAAAGGCAATGGTACTTGGAGTGTATTTTATTAGTGCTTGGTAGACTACACGTAGATCATGTGGAGGGGTCTGGGAGGTGTCAAGGAAGTCATGGAAGATGATGAGAAAACCTCAAGCTATGTAGGTGTAGACAGAACACTACACTAAGGTGATCAAGGTGGACAATGAAACCAAGGTCCCACTCACTAGTCAAACACCTATAATAAAATTCTTATGGGAAATCTCATGAAATTTGTGGGTTTGAGTTGAACCAAAGCACATAACTGTGTAAAGTTAGTAATAATTGTGAAAAAAAAAGGTATCAAAAACTCCCAAGCTTCACACAAGGCTATCATCGATGTTATTTATGGATGCCCATAGAAGCCAAAGCCAATAAAATCCTCAAAATCTTCCTCAGACTCTTTAACTAGATCGGTAAATTAAACTTATGCGCTAATACACAAGCATGAAATATGAATAATATGTAAATTCTTCTTCAATAATTTAAAGAATATAAAATATAAATCAAATAGATAACTTGATGCTCATTACCAAAACCAAATTATTTGATACCATGTCAGAATAGGACAATAGGTAATCCTCTGGTAGGGTGAGCACATAAATATTCTGTAATAATGACCCTACTTGTATTCAAAAACATGAAAGAAGATGTGCAACAATTTTCTTCTGTATTAAATGCCTTGCTTACTAATATCTACTTTGCATTATTTTTTGGTTGATTACAATAGCATGGTGAAGATGAATATAAAGAAGTCACTCAAATTAGTCATAAATACATAGAAGCATATGCTTCTAATCAAGCAAGAACATATAACAAAGTAAGTCATACAACGCATAAAAATCTAATCTAACATTTGTTTATACTCTCAAGATTGTATACACATATTCTTTATGTCCTACTAATTATTATAAAATGTATTGATCAAGTAATAACCAGCACATACATTTAATCAGTCAATATAGTTGAGAATCTAGACATAAAACTATAATATATACCATCTAGGTATATACATTTAAGATTAAGTATTATATGATATCGTATACTATTAGTATATACCATCTGGGTATATATATTTAAGATTAAGTATTATATGATATCTTATACTATCATAGCTCTTTGTTTATTAGTACCTTAATCAAACATGAACAAACGATCATACTCTATAATTATTAAACAAGCAAGTAAATGATTATACCTTCTAAGTATACCTTAGATTATATTTCACATTAACAATCAAATAAAAACATAATATTTATGCACACATCATGACACACTATTTTATGTTATAAAATTTTATTTATTTTTACATATAAATACTTTCACAATATTTACTACACAAAAGTTTTCAATACTAACAACATATATATAATGTGTGTGTGTGTGTGTGTGTGTGTGTGTGTGTGTGTGTGTGTGTGTGTGTGTGTGTGTGTGTGTGTGTGTGTGACACAAGTCAAGGTTTTATAAGATTTCTCAAATAGAACTTCCATGAATCTTTAAGATATAACCTAAGTATTAGGGTCAAATAGACTTCTATAGAAATCAAGATTTCTTTCTCGTTAATCACAGTTATCTCTCAACATAGAATAAAACAACCTCTAATTCAAAACCATCATATAAGGCATTTACAAGTTCCTTTTATATGTCTCAACTCTAGGTTCATCTATTTAATTCTACAGATTAGATCAAATACATATAATCTTTCATAATAGATACTAACACATATTAGCCATCAAAAGCATGATTGAACATTTATTTATCTTTTAACCAATATCTAAGAAAAACAAGCTAATCTATCATTTGGGTATTATGTAAGTCATTTAAGGATTCTATTTTATCTTTACAACAAATTAGTCAATTACTGTAATTATATCCTTAAATCGTATCTCGTATTTAAAACATATAAACTAGATATAACATGGTAACTTTTTTCAGATGTGTAACTATTTGATACATCAAATAAGATTATAATAGATGTTAGAGAGTTTATACATTTTCTAAGTTTTTCTATCACTCACCATGCATAACATGCACTACTTAAACATATGTTTAAAATACACGATTACCGTTAATTACTCATAATATCAAAGTATACACATTTCTAACATAAACACCAGCTGTTCAAAACTATCCCACGATAATTACACTCATTTTCTTTTTAATGCAACTTGGTTTCATTGCACATATGGGGCTCACAGTGTAACTCGGCTCAACTACTTATGGAAATATGAGGCAAGAATAAAGATCCACCCAATATTCATTTTTTCATTAAGGAGGGAATATCATTATTAATTATTTCTTTTCTCTTAATTGGAATATAATAAGCATTGTATATTTCTTTTAAACTCAACATTCTTTTAAAACTCAACATTACACATTTATATACTGGGTGTTTCAAATAATACAAAGCATTTCATTTAAAACAAGGTGTTTTAGTTAATATTGGGCATTCAATAAAAAATATCAATGTTTAATAAATGACAATGGAATTTAATAAATGACATCAGCATTTAATTCAATGACTTAGTGTTGAATATTTTTACTTTGCATTGTAACATTTGCACTCTGCATTGCATTTCATTATACATAGCTTTTTAATTAGTGACTTAGCATGAATACTTATATATTTAGCATCAAATTAGTGACTTGGTGTTTCTCTTTAGAATGCATTCCATAAGTTATATAGCGCTGACCTATACATATGCAATGTAGTCTTACATGGATGATATGCAGGTAATACAAACTCAAACATAGCCATTATGCAATGCATGTTTAATATGGTGGAACACCACCTAATAAATGGGATGTTGGCTAATTAAATGGGATGCAGGTTTATTTAAAGAATGCAATCTCAATAAAATACAATTCATCCTTATAGATGGTATGCAGACCAAAATAAACCCTTGTTTATTACCAGATAAGTTGAAGTCCTTTTAAAAGAAATGTGAGTCCATAAAATTAATATGCAAGCCTAAAAAGGATGTAATGCTTGGCAATTTTAGTGGGTCGATAGACAATTTAAAATGAAGACTGATCAAAACAATATGCAGGCATAAAAAAATATAAATCACAGTCTTATTTGAATTCAAAGCCTTTTTATATAATACATTGATATTGACTTTAAATGCAGGCCTATACATATTAGAAATGCAATCGTGATATATATATATATATATATATATATATATATATATATATATATATATATATATATATATATATATATATAAACTCAATTTAAGCATTGCTTAGTAATCTATGATGCTACCTTTATAGAGTGAAACATAACCCTGTATAATGAAATGTGGGTTCGAAATAATGAAACATGGGCTTAATATAATACCCAAGCCAAATATAATAAGACATTGGCTTCAAAATAATGGAACATAGCAATTTTCATGTTAATAAAGATAGTTTTTAAATTTGAAAGGATTTTATACACACTCAAATATAAAACAAAACCAACCTGGTAGATCTGCTTAGAAAAAGAATATAATTGATTTTTATTTCTTTTTCCCACTCTTATTCTTTAATCTCTCTGCCTCTTTAATATATGTTTCCTTGTGTATTTTTCTAATTATCTTCATTTTATAAAACTAAAACCTCTCTATATGTTGTGCCCCATCTCTTGCATGCTAGATATCTTTGCATGTTATTTCTCCTTCTAAAGCTCTCCTATGCATAGTTTTTTTTTACTTTTCTTCATATTTACTAACTGAAGTTGTCTCACCTCCAAGTCTGTGGTAACTCATTCTATTTTATAAAATAAAACATATAATTTTATTAATTAAATTACTATGCCATAATTCTCTAAGTCATCTTATCATAAGTTTATGTTGACTCATTAAATAATAATATCTATTTTCTTAACTTTCATGTAATTTCATGTATATATTTTCAAGGCTAAGTTTAGATTACCATAACTCATGATTAATACTCTAAAATAATTTTAATTTCATGAAAGCAATCATTAAAAGGATAATTATTTATTTAACTAATAGATATTAAGTCATTAATTACTTCTTATTGCTAGATAACTGTAGATCTACAATAATTCATATTTATATAGCAATTAAATATCTATTTTTCTGATTTATTTTTGAAAATCAAGACAAATAAATTAAAAGAATCTAATGTATTTTAAGAACTAAATTTACAGACTAATATAATCACATACAAGATTTCTTTAACTATGCACTAACATTTTATGCATATAAAATTTAAAATCTAATGTGTGTGTAGGGTCACTAGCAATTTCCTCTGACATCCTCTATTCATCCCATCCAGTCCATCCTCTCTGATGATGTTGTCCCTCGTCAAGTTCTACCTCACAACAAGTAGATAGTCTGAGTCATCATATATCAACCAATAATGTAAAACTAACAAATACATATTTACAATGTACAGAATAATAAAATATAGTTATCACATCATGTATACTAATCAACAATATTACTATCTCGTTATAGTATATGTCAAAAATCTCAATCAGAGTAGTAATAATCAAATAATAACCATACTAATACATAGATTCAAAGGTTATAAATCATAGAATGAAATCAGAATGTGACAGCTATAGTGTATATAAACTTATCATGTTTCATTTGCTTTGGTATATGTCCAATATTGGCCTTTGAAAACCCCTACCCTGAATATATAGTTTTTTGAAGAGTATATTATTTCTAAATGAATTGCACTGTATGATGACTTAATTCTGCATACATTGATTCCCTTCTGGTAACAATGAAACTAATCATTAACAAAGCAAAAGAATGAAACAAATAAGAATAAGTAATTGCATAACAAAGTATAGAGCATACTGCACTCGATACAAGTGGAATGTGATATGGAAAAAATATGCAAACAATTGCAAAATATCCTTGCAGCTAAAACTAATTTTCATAGGTCACATTCTAGAAACAAACATGGCAGTAACATCACTCTGATGATGTCAAAATACAATAGAGGAGAAAATTGAACTAACCTTAACAATGGCTTAATCCTAGATGTGCTGATTTCCTTTCACAAATAATGGTAATCATTACCGGAGCAGAGTCTAATGTTGCAGTCTTGGAGTTGCCTTTCATTTAAATTTCCCTAACACGAGAATAATTATGTTTTGCATTTGTACTGGTCTTACATGAGAACAATTATGGTAGAGATGCCATATGCCACAATGAAATGATGTTTGGACATTTACACATTAATTACAACAAATGCTTTCTTCATTCATCAATAGACAATAACCATTCTTTCTTTGTAGTGATTAAGCTTTGTTAATCTGATTTCTGGTGTTCTCTATTTTTTCTGATAATTTAAATAGCATTTTGTAAATGAACTATTTTTCCTTTAGATTATATATTTTTGATCTAACACAAAGAGTATATATTTTTGATCTAATACAAAGGCTGTTTCTTTAGAGGCCCCATCAGGGTTTAATTTTTATTAGGTTGAACAAGGTGGACTCCATTGCCCTCCTATTAACCTTCTTAGCAAGGTCATGATGAGATTGGGCCATAAATTTTCTAATTCAAGCTATTCTTCCATTTTTATTTCAATTGATCATATAAGTGCATTTTTAGTCTCAAATTTTAGCATCCAACTCAGTATTTTGTAGTTGTCAGCTAGATAAGGGATAAAACTTTGGATTAAGGATAATAAAATATAGATACACAAGTACAAACCATTTCACATTCCTTGTTCTGGTTTTTTTACCAGGAAGTATAGAAAACTATAAATGGCTCTATGTGCCCTAACATATAATGACAGTATAAAATTCTTAAATTTAAATAAGAGAAATTTGATAATGTTTCCTTCCACTTTAATCTCACATCTCAGCATAAAATCTGACTTCATAAAGTTTGAAATGCATAATACATTTCCAGAATCAATGCAGTTTGAGGAATCAGTATGCATGAACCATCCCAATATCTCATTTTTTCTAACTCAAATTTAGGTACTGAAATTTGAAGTTGTGGACACAGGAAAGGACTTTGTTGCCCGTACAGCTAAACACAATCCTCTATCTTCCACAATTGAAAAACTTAGAGAGAGGGTTATTTTATCTCTTGCTTAGAATTGAGGTCTCTGTTTTCACACACTTAGTCAATTGCATCAGTTTGTCTTCCATAGATTTCAAATATTTTCTCGCCTCATGAATTTTACAAGTCCTGTCACATTGCAGGTTATATTTATAACACATGATTATCTAGGTTGGAATAGGATTGCAGATGTAAGAATTAAAGGATTATAATGTTTTCGATTGATGAACATTGCCATATAAATATTCAATGAAGAAAAAGAATAATATACATCCAATATTTGAGAACGATCATGAGATTAGATATTTGCACCTAAAGAGGACAACTCAGAAGATAGGTTGACCCATGTATTCTGAAGAGTAGCGCTTCTTGAAAAAAATATTTGCTTAAATGCTATTTTTAAGCAAGAAAGAGCCAAATCTAACTAAAGATATTTCAAACTATGT
The DNA here is from genome assembly GCA_037957365.1 of Torreya grandis. Taxonomy (NCBI): domain Eukaryota; kingdom Viridiplantae; phylum Streptophyta; class Pinopsida; order Cupressales; family Taxaceae; genus Torreya; species Torreya grandis. The sequence continues at coordinate 2,015,740 of JARHVA010000778.1, forward strand.
CATAGTAATGTCCATTCTCTTCGTTTTTCAATTTTTTATCGAAAATAATCTCAGATTTCAAGCTACAAAAGTTTAACGATATGATTGATCTCTGCAGGCGGCCATGGCTCAGGCTTGGCTTCAGATGCTTTTCTCTTCTATTGCAATACCTCTCATCTTAGTCTTCTTGATAGCGAAATTGTTCCATAGAAATTCAAAATCCAAAGGGGTGACTCATTATCCCATACTTGGCATTCTCCCTTCGCTAATAAAAAACTGCCACAGGCTCCATGACTGGATTGCAGATATCATCTTGGCGTCTCCTTCCCGTACATCCAAACCCCGTCATCCAGTAGGAATAACAGGGTTTGTCACTGCCAATCCTGCAAATGTGGAGCACCTGCTTAAAACAAATTTCGAAAATTATGAAAAAGGGCCGCGCTTGAAGTTTCTTCTTCACGATTTCCTGGGTAGGGGAATTTTGAATTTCTAATCACCAACTTTGATTTTTCATGTATACAATTAGTTATCATGTTTTATTGCTTTTTATTATGTGATTTTGATATTGTGATATAGATAACTGTAATCAATTTACTTGTCTGTGATACAAGTACAATCCCTTGGTGCAAGGCAGAACATCATTGAAAAAGAGGAGTTAGATATGGTAGAAGAGAAATAATCCTATAAAATGAGGGGTAATCATAACAAATGAAAGACTTATATCTTCTCTGCCTTGGTGCAAGTGGCAATCATTTGGTATAATGATTATTTGAAATTTATTAGCATTGTTTTGTCTTCTATTTTAAACTTCAGTTGTAAATGTATTATTTAAGGATTTATAAGTGTCTTATCACTATGCACGATAACATATGTATCCAATATTAGCATATGTTGGCAATATCTTCTATTCCAATGTAATTTAAGAAAATAAAGAGACTAAGTTTTTCGTCGACTGGTATTGTTGACTTGATTTATCGTATTTTACGAATACTAAGTCTTTGTATTATGGACCTTTGGGTCCATAATCCAATGAATGTACATAGATTTTCCAACAATTATTTGATATTATTGGTTTGATTGGTCCATAACTTGATTTCGATAAACGTAAGTTTTAATATAAATTTACATCATCGCTTTAGGATAACCTCCTCAAGTAAATATTCCTTCCATGATGTCATCCCTATATACCAAGCTATGAAAATAAACTTTCCAAGTGTTGGTATTAGCAATTATTTTATGTGTTAATAAAATAAATAAACAAGTTGTATTACATGAAGACTTAAACAAAAAAGAGTTTGGAGGAGGATGGTGTGACATTGAAAAGTGTCATTACATTGTCCTATCTTATTGAATAGACAAAGAAGTTTTAAAATGTCACATGGGGTGGCTAAGAAACCTTATGGACTGTGCCATGGGATACATAAGAAGTATAAATTATTTGATACAAAAAAATAATAATCTTGACTCATATCCAATTTTTCGCTCTGCTAGGGTTTTCTTCATACTTGTCATTGAGTTAGCCCTTGGTTCCTCGCTTGTCCAGCCTTGGTTCATACTGTGGCCTTCAGTGTCTATGGGAATTAACATTAATTATTATTTAGGGTTTCTCACCTTTGGGCAAGGCTAATATTTATAATGTCTTTTGCCCATTTTATCTCGGATATTTCAGTTGCAGAGGAGCACCAAGCAATGCCCCCCTACAAGCACCCAAGGAAGTTTGTCTCGAAAGTATACCATGAGGTAATGTTTTGGAACTTGATGTTATATTGTCTATTCTCAAATTTAACTCTACATGTCAATGGTTAGAGCAGTTTTGTTTAATAGTTTATTTTATTGGGAGAATCCCCTCTGAAAGTATACTACACTCTTGGGTTCAAACTCATGGGCATCTCATGGCATCAAGCTGAAGAGCATCCAGAACATGACTAAGGTTTTCTTCTTCTTCCACTTCTCTGACCCAATCTATGCCAAAAGAATCCTCCATAAGTCTGCCACTTGGTATTTTAGGAACTCATTCATGGTCCTCTCACCCTAGACATGAGACTTTGTAGTCTCAGAGCACACTGCTCTTAAAGTCCTGATTTAGGTTGAATTACCAAGCCTCCCACTCCCATGCTGGCACTTTATCTACTAAATAACATCCTCCATAAGTCATGTATTTTGTCATGAACAAAATTGCAAGGGTAATCACTTTCATTTCTCCAAAGTGGCAGCCACACTTAGTGCAATCTTGCATGGACCCCACCAACTAGTTAGTATGGGCTCTTTTTAATATTGAAAGCCATTATTTTGGCTTTATTAATATTTATGTCTCAAATGACACGTTAGAACATACCCATTTATGGGGGTGGATTGTGGATAATCTCCCTGATGCCCATTGGGTATTATGTGGTGACTTTAATATGGTACCAGCTCCTGAGGTCAAAATGGACCACTTGCCCATGAGGTGGGCAACTGGAAAAAGTAAGGTGTGGTTCTACATGTGAAATAAATGGGGTCTTTATGACCCTAATACTTCACATTGGCCTACAAATAGAGTTTGGTACACCTAGAGTAACTTTAGGGAAGGCCCCACTCAAATTTTGAAGCATCTTGATAGGGCAATGATGTCTTCCTAGTCGTACTTGTCTTTTGATAATGTTCTTCCCACCAATACAAAGGTTAATTTTGGGTTCTCCAACCACTCCCTCATTTGGTTTCATGTGACTTGGTAGTTCATGAAGCTCAAAGTCCACAAAACATATTTTTTTCTCAACACCTCTCTGCTCAAGCATGGGCCCACAGTGGCACACATTAGGAGATTATAGAATTTAGACCCACGTCTTTCATAAGAATCTAGTTGGATTCTCTAGTGGGATGATGCAAACCAAAGAACTACTCACTTCTTGCAAATCTATGACCGCCAACTTGCCAAAATTTAGAGACACTCCTACTCTGCTACTTCTTCAAATTTGATCTACATGGCCCTAACTACAGAAAAAATCCCTTTAACAAGATCTTGCAGGTGAGAATTACTTCCTTGTGGTACTGCATCTAGATTACAAATAACTACAATACCAGAGGAGCCCAAGTCAAAGCCAGGCTTCATTGGTTGAAGATTGGGGATAAATTTTATAAATAATTTTTTCAAATGTTGTGAGCCAAAAACTTGAAATAGAAAATTCAAGTTATTACTAAGGCTAGTAACAAACTCTCAGAAACACCATAGATAATGTAAGCATTTGTACACCATTATCAACAAGTGTTCCAAGCTCGAGCCCCAATGGTTGAATGAGAAACTTCCCTTCAACAATGTCTTTCAATTGTGCCTTACAAGCTCACTCCCACTCAATGAGTAATTTGTGATAAGCTTGTCATTGTAGATGATTTACATGAAGCAATGACACATATGGCTAATGACAAAGCCCCTGGCATTGATGGCTTCTCTTACAAATTCTACAAAACCCTTTGGGATCTTGTCAGTAATGATTTGATCAAGGTTTACCAAGAAGCATTTCACACACACACACACACACACACACACTAGGTAAAAATATTAATAAAGGAAATATCAAATTCATAACTAAGCAAGGAGACCTGGAGTTAATTTACAACTGGTGGCCCATCACCATCCTCAATCTCTGCTATAAAATCATAGCCAAGGCACTGGTGATCTAACTGCACAATATGCTTCATCTCATTGTGTGTCCAAAATAAACTGGCTTCATCAAGAGCCGCTACATCCTAGAAAACATTATTGTTATCTAGGAAGGTATGGACTAGGCCAGATGATCCAAGCAACAAGCCTTGTTCATCAAAATTAAATTTAAAAAATCTTATGATCATATTGAATGACATTTTATCCTATCCATGCTTTGCATTCTGAGATTTGAGCCCATTTTCATTCAAATTATTTAAATTCTTTTTTCAGACACCTTGGTTGTCCTCTCCATTAATGGAGTCACCTCCGAGCAATTTGGCCTATACCACTCCATTCACCAAGGGTGCCCTTTAGCACTAGCCCTTTATGTGCTTGTTGCTAAGGGGTTTGGATACCTTCTTAGCAAAGCCCAATCCTACGACCTTGTTAAGGAAATTTATCTCTCACCTAATGTAGCCAACCCTCATAAAGACATGAAATTGCTTAATGGCCATTTTACAGATGATTCCTTCCTTACCCTCATTGAAGATGAAGCCAACGTGGAAAATGCCCTTCAGTGTCTTGACACCTTCTACTTGGCCTCTAGATCCAACATCTAATGGCAAAAAACTCAATGTTACAGGCGGTCATACCTCCATCTGCCTTTGTGGGTAACTAAATATGGTTGGAAATGGATCCAACATGACAAAAAAATTAAATTTCTTGGCATCCCTTTTACCTTAGATGCTTTTCCACCTTTATTGTGGCAATATGTTATTGACAGAGTTGCTAAGAAGCTAGATTACTAGATGACCAAATCTCTTTCGTTAGCAGGGAAATTTCAAATCTTATTGAATATTCTTGCATCCACCCATTTTTACTATTCAACATGCTAGGTTTCTTCAAAAAGGTCTTACCATAAATTGGATAAATTGCTCAAATATTTTCTATGGGCCAATTCTCCCCAAGGTAAAGGTTTCCACAGGGTGACCTAGGATTATTGCTACCTTCCCCATGAAGCTGAAGGGATGGGACTTATCAACATAGCTAGGTAAGGATCTGCCTTATGTACCAAGTGGGTTGGGAGGGCTATTGAGGGTCCAAAAGCTTGGAAGGTGTTATTCAGACATTGTATCTCCTCAGGCTTGCCTAAGGGCAAGAAAGCCTAGAAAGGACTTGAATTTCCCAATTTGCTCTTCATCCAACCTCTTGTTCATATCATTGCGTCCTTCATGGCCAAAAGCATCTAAAAATCTTGGGAAAATATCAAGCTATGGCTCCTCTAGAATGGTTCTAGTTTTTGCAACAAGCTCTCTGCTAATTTCCACTCTCTTTGGTGGTCCCCCATATTTTCCCAAAATGGGGTTCCTTTGGTAGAAGTTCCCTGGATCAATGCCCTCAAGCTATACCATAGATGAATCCAATCTATCTAGGATATCTTCTATAGACGCTCTCACACTTGGCTTCCTTGGGAGGATGTGAAAGCTAAATTCCAGCTAGCCAATGTAGACCAGGAATCTTACTAGGAAATCCTCAGTGATGTCCCCACTTCCATGCTCCACAAAATCTTAGTCAATTATGCTAGACCATGGTGGAAGGACTGCAAATGGTTTTTTGAAACCCCCTTTCATAGTTACACTCCTCAGTTTGGCTATAATTGGCTCACCCCATATTTTCCCATGGTTGACAAGCTCAACAACCACTGGGGGTTGCACTCATTTGTGAAAACATGGAGCTCTCACTTCAACACTATGTGGGAGGCCTGTGTGGAGCCCAAGCTTTTCCATTTTTGCTTGGTGTATACTGCACTAAAGATTACCTATTAGTAGAAGGCTTGTTCATCTTGGAATCTAATTACCTACTTATCCCTTCTGCAGACATCTTGAGACCCTACCTCATCTTTTCTAGTATTGTCCCAAAGCTCAAAGGGTTTGGTCCTAGATCCATGGTCTTTTCAAGCCCTTCCAGTTTGACTTATTCCTTTGGTAGCACATCTTCTTGGGGGGAAGTCCATGATGCCCATCAAAATAGCTCAAGTCTGGCATACTTTTAGAGTGGAGATTCTCTTCTAGATTTCAAAAAAAGAAATAATTCTGTGTTCAATCATGTTTCTTTTGATTGTAATATTTCTACTCTACACAAATCTTCCATTATCTCCAATGTTCTTTTGTAGATACAATTCCAAGCCAACAAAGTGGCCATAGAGCTTAGGTATCTCTAGGATCTCCTGTCTCACTAGGGAGATGCTCCTTGTGCTATGGCTTGGGTTCTGTCTTCTCTGCCCAGGGATCCTAGATTAGATGATAGAGTGCCTCGGCTACCTCATGGTGGACATTGTTTTAGTCACTCCAGGCATCACTCTCACTATAGCACCCCATACCAATGTCCTTTCCTCCTGGGCAGCAACGAGGGTGGTAGCCATTGTCTCCTTCCCCTATTAGGTAGGACGGCTGGGGCACTCCTCCTCCACGCCCAGATGCTTAAGGGCACCACCTAGAATTCATGCTAACATGTTGGACAAGTTTCTCAGGTTTTCACTAACTATCTCCCCTGTTAAGATTCAAGCAGAAGATGAAATGGACATGGCTCAAGCTACTAGTTGAGAGCCTATTCCAAATGGTAATGACTTGCCAAGTTTTGGTTGGGGTCTGGATGATATAGATCCTCTATCTTCAAGCCTTACTCTAGCTGCTTAATAGTTTTTTTTTATGACTCTTATTTTGTGACTTGTCTCTAGGCATTGCCTAGATTTAATACTTTTGACACTTTGCTCTTAGGCTCTGCCTAGTGTTGTAGCATGTTCTCATACCACTTTTTTTTTTTTGGTGAATTATTTGTATATTTCTATTAAGTTAATATATAGATATATTTCATCAAAAAAAATTATTTGATAATATACTTAAAACTTAATGCATTCATATAAAATAATTAAGATCTCACCAAACTAATCGTGAAAGGAAAAAGTTAATAGAGTGAATTAATGGCTGGTACATGAAGTTTTATTTATATAGGACACCTTTTTTGGTCATAAAGGACGTGTTATTTGAAAACAATAGAACTAATTGATGAAAATATGCCATTTTTGTGGAAGAAGAACTAAGACGCCTTGGGAAGGGAGTTGCAATTAGGACGCCATTTTGGTCACGTTTAGAGCAGCCAGGATGCTATTGCTAAGTTAAGAAGACCAAACATCATGCTAGGTTGACTTTGAGAGCAAATTTCAAGGGGAAGGATACCACGAATATATGACGCATACCTATAAAACAACAGTTTATAAATTATTTATGCCACTGCATTGAATCTTTGATTACGCTCTTTGTGTCATTGTGTATTAATTATTTGAACTGTGTTAATCTTTATCATCTGAATTGTTATCATTATACTATGGGATTTATATCTTCAAACTGGCCATTATCTTGTGTATACTACAGTTACTCTTATTTAAGACCGAGCGTCATAATCCTAAATTGTGATTTCATCATTGTAATCTACACTTTGATAAACAAAAGTGTGCCATACCTATTTTGAATAGCTTATAAGCTTGTTGGACTGTGTTTCATTCTGATGTGACTACATTTTAGTCATTTTTTATTGAATATGGACTATGTTTTATTATCATCTGTATCTTGATATGGACTAATAATATTGTGTTCTGATCCTTCACTACGACACCGGGCTCTTTTGAACATATTCTACCTGTATAACCTTTCCCTTCAACAATGCATTACCTTAACAACTCTGTTTTAAATGACATATAATTACAATTGACCTTCATAAAGCTACTTTTGGGTTTAAAACACAACTTTCAAAATTGCACAATCTGACAAAATTACCTTTATTTCCTTTCACCTATTATAATAAGCTATTATTTTGGTGTACAATGAGAGTATGCTAGTAAAAAAAAGATAAATTCAACCAAATTGATAATTAATCTTACATATTATACGATTATCTATTTAATATTACTCTTTGAATATTAAGGTAATCCATTGAATATTAAGGTAATTCATAATTGTTTATAGTTTTTTACTGTCTATTTAAACTTAGAAGTTTATTTGTCAAATCAAATTATTTTAGAGCATAGATGTTTCTAATGGAAACCTCGTTTAAGTGAAGTGTAGAATATAAGAAGTAATAACATACTAAAAGTTCATATTCCAATTTTATTTTTCTAATGATTTGGTATCAAATTTGAGAAGTCCGAGTAATTGGACATAAGCTCAGCCTTAATTCAGTTGTGATGGTCAATTATGAATTCATACCATCAATAAATCATTTATAGTCTATGAAATCTATCTGTTCAACAAATGTTGAGACATGTAAACATTACTACTATAATTGTGAGTGTTCACGGTCAATAGAATTTTACTTGATAGTTATGTTGTGATTTGAATGGTGGAATTGTCTATTAGTTAAATAATATGAAATAAGTAAATTTTAATAATATATCCTTTGGAAATAATCTAGATGTATAGATAAAAATAGAGATATTGAAATGTTGAAATAATACAATTGAAACATAGAGAGATAAAGTAATATGGTGATAGAAAGACTTGAAAATTTTTAAGCAACATTAAGAATATAATATAATTTGGGTTTGAGACCTTAATATGTAAAAATTGATTAAATGTGATATTGAGACCTTAATGAGGAAATGATACTATATTGATACATCATAATGAGACCGTGTTGAGATATAATGATGAAACCTTAAAAGGGTAATGAAAAAGTAAAAGTTTGAATTTAAAAAGTAACAAAGCATTGTGATATTGTTACACTATGTCGAAAATGATATAATAAGAAGTCAACTTTGCATTAGGAAAACCTATTGATCACAAGTGTTACATCATATAAACTATAAAAGCTTGAATCATCTTGACTAGATAGTTCTAGAGGTGATCTTTTCATAATATCTTTGCTTAAGTAATTAGAGTCTTGTCTTATATTGAATGTAGTTACATTTCCTTAAACCTAGGATTATGGAGACTCCTTGACTAAAATCTTGTTTAAACATGTTGTTATCTTAGGAACCATCTCTTTTATAATTTTGTTGACTTAAGAATATTTTTTAATTCAACTACCATTTTGAGAGTATTTCTAGTGTCATCATAGATTTATAAAACATATTGTCAACTTGTGATGATAAACATTTTGATAAGATCACGGATCGTGTTTTATCAGACACCCAACTAATTTGTGCTCCTCTAGGGATGCAAACTTTGTTGGTAACAATACTTGTAAGTTTTCACTACCTTTGCCTTATTTTTATGGTAAATTTTTAAGAAACTTTTAAAATTATTGTAAATTGGGAAACTCCAAATAAGTTTTTTTATTTTGAGTGGAATAGAAGATACACGAAATAAGATAGTAAAATTCAATCCATCCTCTATCATACCTAAAATAGATTACTATTACATAGTAATTAGTAACCCCATTGATTATTGTAACACACGATTACAAAGGTTAGATTTGGGTTAGTATGAAATTTTAAAAAAAATAAAATCATACTACTACCCTAGGCATGTATCCCCTGATTGAGTAAGATCAAGGGAAAAAACAAATAAATAAGAAAGTAAAAATAATTGTTATACCTTTTCTTGAATCTCCTTGCCAAATAGAGTGATGTGCTTGAATGTAGTTGCAAAAAGTCTTGAATATAATGTGTGTGTAGTCTGACACTGTACTCCTTGCCAAGTAGATGATTTTGGATGATGGATGTTGATGAATTGAAGCTTTATGTGAAGATTTGAACATCACTTTGTTGTCAATTGGAAGTTTGATAAAATGGAGGGTGGCCCTTTCATTTATAGATTTTCAGGTTGGATGTGGACATTGGATGAAGATTAAGATCTATAGTGGAGGATTGCTCAAATTTGAGGATTATAAAATAGGATTTGACGTGGATTATTAAATGGAAAAGTGGAATATTTTTTATTATAAAATTAAAATGATGGGGAACATGTAGAGCCTGTGAAATTATAAAATTTGGAATGTGAAAGGAGGTGGAGGATAATGTGGGATGACATCTTAGATCTGAGATGGAAAATGGATTATTTCATTTATAGAAAATAAAAAAATGTGCATTCCATGTAATTTCTAATTACGATGGAATTAGGTAGTTAACAAAGGTTAATTAATTAATGTGATGTGTGATTAACAGTGTAGTGAATAGAGAGGATGAATAATGATGATGAATAGGGACTATGGATTAAGATTAGGGTTTTTCATGGATGGATTACAAAAAATTAGAGACAATTAGGGATGATTAAGGATGGTGCAAAACAGTGAACATTGAATAATGAATGGTGAATGTTAAAATAGTTAAGATCAATAGGAAGTGTTTGAGTTTGAGTATCTATATTTTTCTTTCCTTCCAAAGAGTATTATGACATGGTGGGTGGAGTAATGGTTTTAAAAGAAATAAGAAGCCGAAAAATAAATGGATAAATTTTAGATGATGAAAGAAGAAAGAATGTGATAAATGATGCCCCATCAAGAGGACATGTGGGGATGAAGTATGTGTTAGGAATAGTATGTTAGTGATCATATAAATAACTATATTTGTGAGTATATAGGTATTTGGGTGTACGTGAGTTTTAAGAACAATTCACTATTAGATAGGCTTGAGAAATTATAAGGGATGATATTGTGGGATAGAAGACAGAGTAGAATATCTTGATTATAGGAGTTGAAAATCATATAAATATATAATTTATCTCATTTGTAAATATTCGGAATAGAATATCAGATTGAAGTATATTATTTATGAACATTCCTGTCTTTTCTAAAAGTATTTATTTGGTGTTCAAGTTGAGTAAATCTGAACCAAACTTATTATCTAGAATCAGAGCAGGTAATTTATCCAATAGAAGAATGAGTTGTGGAGTTCTTCTGATTTATGTGAAGTGTCTTAGATTATTCTGTTTAATATTGAAAACATATAAGGATAGTTTTGTTAAAATTGTAGTGTTTGAGCATATCAGGTGCCCACGACTATGGTATTCTACAGCAGTGCTGAAACAAATTTATTGTGAATTCTTTTATTTCCTGCTCAATGTCACACGCAGGCTATATTCAACACAAGGCAAAAGTGAGATTTGAGATCTCGAAAGAGTTGTCAAATTATTAGATTCTTCTGATTAATCACCAACGTGATGTCATAACTCTTCTCTCTTTCTTGCATTATATGCATCTGTATCGATATTACATTCATTGTATGTGCTATTGAGCTGTCCTCCAGTTCGTCTATGCAGAGTTCTCCTCTAGAGTTCTCTCTCCGAATCTAGCATCTAAAATCTGAGCATGCACTTATCTGATCTAGTCCGAGCAAGCTTCTTGTTAGATGATCTGTTCATTTATTCATGCTTGATTTGATGTGCATTTTAGCAGACCTGAAAGGATTTCCATCCTAACCGCCTAGCCGTGTCTCTATCTGACATCAGCATGGGAGATGCTTGTCTTTTCATTTGCATTGACCGCAAGCTAAATCTCTATGTCTGTACATCAAATCTAGATGCAGTCCATTATCCATCACATATGCTCTTTGCTTTTTCATTCTGCCTGCTACCGTATTCAATTCTATCATATTCAAAGCTTCAAATATTGGCGCAATTTGTTACAGAGGTGAATGTTCACTACTGTGGTTTTGAACGCTATTTGTGCATTATCTTTGTTACGTATCTTCCATACAGCTAGACATACAAGCTGACTGTCAAGTCTCCAAGGATCTTCCATACATCCTTTCATTTGCGGTCTTTAGTAGTCAACGCCCATCTCCATTTCAGGATATTCCTCTTCTCTGCATAGAACACACTGACTCCATCTTCCTCACGGATTGGCACATGGAACCAGTCACCGATTTGCAACTTGTATCTGCTTATTTTATCGACTATGAACGAAGCACGGCTGGAACTATAGTCAATTAGAAGGAAGATTTCAATTTTTTGAAGAGACGTTACAATCAGATCATGGGCAAAGTCATCCTCGTACAATGTACGGTTATTCTACCCATGAGTTTAGGTATATTTTATTTGTACTTTAACAATCTTTAGGTTTGGTTTGAAATTTTAGTCATAGGTTTATTATTTAGTATATAGATTTATAAATCTATGTTTCGAAAGTATGTTATTTATGATCAATATACTTCGGGTCTTAATTCACAAGTTTTAAAGTTTGGTATTTTAATTTATGTCTATAATTTGTCTCAAAGTTTAGAAATTTTAATATAAGTCATTTTATATCAAAAGAGTTATTTTTTATGTCAAATAATGTGTTCATGAAGGACTTGTAGTTTTGAGTATGTATTAAAGGTATGTCTTGTGTTATTAATTGTCAAATGTTATTTATATTATTTGGTCATCAAAATCAAACTCTTTATTTTAATGGATGCATTATCACTTGTATGTGATGTCTAAATTATGGGGGAATTTTATTATAAAAAATAACATGTAAAGGCTGAGTCACAAAGTCAAATTTGTTGAGTAACTAACGGACCAATAGTAGGATGGAGGACATATGAAGTTGAACTACAAATAGCATCCTCTCGCAAGCCACTAATAATGGGGCCACGTTTTGATATAGTGGCGTTATATGGGACAAAACGACTATGTTGAGTATGATTATCAATGACAGTGGTGACTATCTATGCTATGTAATATTGAGGGGCAACAATCACATATAATGGCTACATTAGTGATGATGAGGACTTAGTCCTCATTTTTTATTTCACTTTTGTTTTCAGCATTTTGTGTGTGCTTCGAAATAAGAACAAAAGTACATTCTTATTCAAATTTGTAATAAGTGAGGAATATTTCTATGTATTCCCCTACTAGATTAGAGAAAAGAAGAGTGTAGATATCATGGAATATGGTAACAATTGTACTAGAGGGAAGCTAACTATAAAAATCTTATGATTGCAGAGATCTTTTGACTATCATATTTTTTTATGAAGATGATCGCCCAGTGAAACATCTGTTGCATTCACATGGATTAAATGCGAGATGCATTCTTCACATACTAGTGGTCATGTGCAGTGAGATCCAAATAGCAAGATTCAGACAATAATATGCAGTCCTAAAAGTGTGCATTGACATATGATTTTATTTCTAGTTGTTATGTATTATCTTCCCATGTTCGCACTAAGGGTGGAATGTTAGGAATAGTATGCTAGTGCTCACATAAATAACTATATTTGTGAGTATATATTTACTTGGGTGTACGTGAGTTGTGATAAAAACTCACTATTAGATAGGCTTAATAGATTTTAGGGGAGAATATTGTGGGACAGAGGAAAGAGTGGAATGTCTTGATTATAGGGTTAAAAATTTTGTAATATGTAATCTATCTCATTTGTAAATATCCCAAATAGAATATTAGATTGAAGTATATTATTTATGAACATTCATGTCTTTTATGGAACTATTTATTTGGTTTGTAAGATGAGTAAATCTGAAACAGATTTATTAGTATGTGGATGGGCTCTCAAAATAGAGAGGAAGAGGCTAGAATGGAAGATTCAATGGGTGATTGATGAAGAAAGAGGGGTTGGGATACAAAATATGATTACAATTAGATATAAAAATGAAGATGGAAATGGATGAGATGAACCCATGGACACGATTAAACCACTCAAAATAATGTTTTCACATGTTTATTTCTAGGGATGATGGATAGATTTTCCCCAAGTAGGGAATATTTGGGAAGGATACATCCCAAAATAAGTTGCATACTTTGATTTTCCCTAGTAGGGTGGAATAGGGAATGAAATATCCAAAAAAATTATGAGCATGGATTTGGGGTTGATTTATCCAAATGATTAGTTGCATTCTTGATTTTCTAAGTGTAGAGTGGAAGCTTCAAGCTTAGATTCGATGGACATTTGACTGATTAAGGAATGATTGGTAAGCATAGACCAAGACTTAACTTATTACCTAGATTAATTATGAGATGATGAGAGAGAGGATGAGGGGAATGGGAATGGGAATGAAGAATGGCGGAGCTGACCTCAGAAACCCCATATAATTGAGCACTACTTACTTAGTCCATAGGGACTTGTAATTATCCCTTTAGGGAGGTATGCTTATGGATATGGTAAAAGAATGGATGATATTAACCTAGGGAAGATATTAACTCATTTAAGCTAATGGTTGCTTGTTTTGATTTCAAATGATGATAAATGATATGCCTCAAGGAAGGCATATTTGGGAAGGATATATGGCAATATAATCTACACACTTTAAATATCCACAAACATGGTGGAAGTGGCAAGCTTGGATTAAATGAATGGTTGATTAATGAATTGATTGATTGAATTTAAAACATTGGTGAAGGAGTTAAGTGATTGCAAACAATGGGAAAGATGGATGATCACAGTGATGGATAATCATGGTGATGGATAAAAAAGATGTGATAGTTTAACACAAACACATGTCTGGATGGTATAATAAATTTTCAAAGAATTAAAAAGTCACAAAAAATAGGCACATGAGGATCCCCCAAAAATAATTATGTGATTATAAATTGAGGGATAACAAGGGTGGAGATAGTTTAATGAAGTGAATCTAACCTAGACACCTTTGTTTGAGGTTATGCATCTAGTTCTGTAATTGTTGATTGATGTGAAAAGTGAAAGAAATTGACCTTGATTTTAGGTGAGTAATTGGATAAAGATAATCTAAGAACCCCAAATAAGATCTCAATAAAAAATAAGGAATATCATTCAAACCCCAAAATAAACTAAATTTTAAAATGTAAATCAGCAACTCAATACTTGACAATTAATTTGCCATTTTTCACCTTTCACACATAAATCACCCAAACCCTAAGTGGTTGGGTTTTTATGGTGATTTCATCCCCCTAGACACCTCCAAAAAATATGAAATTTTTTAGGGACATATGGAAAATCATACTTCATTCACTTGTCTAATTAGATTTGGAAATATTGTATTTCTGATTTTATATGGTGAAAATACAGCTAAAAGTTGTAAAACTCATAAATTCTAAAATACTTGGAATTTTAATGCAAATGATAGATCAAAATAATCATAAAAATAGAAGATATCAAATAAAATTAGTTTAAAAATTTTCTACACATGGGAGGTCTTCCAAAATATGTCTTGAAGTTCTTGAAACCCTAAAATTATGCAGATAATTTTTTGAATACCAAACTCTTGAAATAAGTCCACAATAATGCCTCTCAAGCCTTCAAACCAATTCTTCACTCTTGATAAAAATATATAAATATTTTGAAATATTTTTGGATCATCAATTAGTCCCAAAAACATGCAATCTCACCTCCCATGTAATTCACTCCTCTAGGAAAATAGAAATCTTGATCTTGAGATAAATCGCCAATCTTTGATGATCTCCAAAACCTTTTGAATAGTTTGTTATAGATGCAAATGCTAGATAAAAAACCTTAAAATAAATCCTCAAAGCATAGCACAATTTCTGAAAGATAGGTGGTGTAAATAGACACCATTTATAGAGCAGTATAGCTCTTGGAGGGTAACATTCTCCAAGAAATTATGTTGAAGAAAATCAAGCTTGACATACTTGACCTCTTTTTCCAAATATCCAAATCAACATGATCTTCAAATGAGCCCTCATCCTTCTTAAATATCCTCTTCCAAGAGTAGTGACCAATTTGGAGGGAAGAGTTAATTTTAAAATATTGAAAAGAACTCCTTATATTTTCCCTTTAGGCCTTAAGTGCCCATGACCCTTAAAAGGCCCCAAATTAAGTGGACTTTATAACATAAAGTGATTTTTATATTAATTTCCTTTATTTTTAAATATTTGAAAATACTTTTTAATTTAAAAAATAATATTATTTAACTTTTTAAAAAATGAGGACATTACAAATCCTCCCCACCCAAAATTACATGTCCTTAAGCAATCACAATATCTAGAGAGGTGTCCCGACATACCTTATGATGCAATGTCCACTTGAGATTTATTCTTAGGGAAAAGAACCTTCAAATGGTCTCTTCAAACTATTGTTCCTATATTTCAAAGGCTGCCCATAATTGTATAAAGTGCTATGGCAACCTCAAGTAAACTTCATACCATCCCTTAAGTTCAACACCTACCCAATCAAAAGGCTATCCCTTATGTATCCTACTATAGAAAACTCATAATAGCTAGTATTATTTTGCATAATATGTCCCAAATCTCATAAAACATAACCACCAAGAGCTATAGACCTCCCATTTGAAGACATAATCAATGAAATCTTTAAAAATGAAGAAGATATTTCATTAAAAAAAAATTTACCTACTGTGGGATGGGTTGTAGTGGTGATGAACATTCTTGACATTACTCCAACTGGTCAACTTATTCATTACCATCTAGTGGCTAAAAATATTTTCCCTCTTCCAATTACACCATCTAGTGGCTAAAAATACACTAATACACACTTGGACCATTCTCATGGTGTTAAGGTGTGGGAATCACACCTTATTAGGGTCCCTACCCACCTTGTTGACAAGAAACATTAAGGAGAACAAACTGAAAATACTAAAAACAATAGTAATTATGATCCTGGGACCATGACAATTCTTACTTACTTCATTTCTTATTTTAGCCCAAAACATGGTAGCAATATTACTCTTGTAGGGCTCACTAGGATCCCATATCCATGATGGATATTTGTCATGTTCCTTCCTTCCCCATTGAGTTCCCTTCACCTCAACCTTAGTGACAACATAATTTTTGCAACCAAGATAATGATAGAACCAATCATGAAGAGAAAATAATGAACACTTACCAATATGATCACTTGCTTTCTCATATATAAATTTGATTTTCCTACTTCCATACCCATTTTGTTTGTATGTAATCCCATCATAGCTTTATTTCTCCTCTCATGAAGCCCCTTTGTGCTGACCAACCCTGCCAATGTTTGTACTTTCTTTCCATTTGTGACCAACAAATACTCTTTCAAAATTCTATCATCAACTCTAGAGTTATGCAACAAAGATAAACAACTATTAGAACCAAAATCAATAGTAGCATACCTCATCATGAGATCAGTCATGCATATCTTGGTTTCCTTGAATTATTCAAAGTCTTCTTTTTAAACTTCAAAAATTGGGGTACTTGGTTGCCCCAATTACCAAGCATTTCTACATGTTGGCCTATCACTTGCAACCCCCTTTGCTACTCCAAAAACTCATATTTTTGAGGTTAAATACACTCATATTATGGCTGCCCTAAAATTTCTGATTTTTTTAATTTTACATGCTCCTTGATTTCACCTTGCACTTCCTCTTTTCTATCATCAACTTGTAGCCTTATGAGTTGTCCATCAAATTCTGATATTTTTGTTTCATTGCCTCTTTTATAGGAGGCATCATGAAGGGTTGTCCCTTCTTTTTTTTCCTCAACCTGCTCCATTATCAAATAGGGATTTAAATCTTCTTCACACTCCTTAAAAATGTTTCCAAACATCATATATGTTTCTATAATTTTTTCCTTTTTAAACCACAAACCAGCCAATTAAGTAGACAATAGAGGTTATGAAAGACCATCACTTTCCTTGAGTATCAAACTCATGATTTTCTGCATATGGTTTACAATATTTTTGGTAGGATTCCTACACACTACTTCAATAAAATTTTGAAACATTTCAACAATAAACTCATCACAATCCAAATCTTTCATTAAAACACATACCCTAATTTCTGCCATAGTCTTTTAAAATGTGACCCTTCTCAGAAAGAAGTCTCCCATGTTATCTTCAAGACCTCAAAATCTCTTCACAATCAGTTAGAATATATCTCTCATGATTTTGTCACTATAAGAAACCTCGATATCTCTCAAAATTTCATTGATACAACTAATAACCAAAAATCTTACCTCTTCATTTGTGGCTCTCAAGAGTTTATGTTGAACCAAGTAAGTTATTGAGGGTTATACCACCCAACTCATGGATGAATATCATGATTGACTCACCTTGTATGACAAATATTCTATTTATTCTAATGGGATAATCACATCTTATTTTGGTTGGCATAAGTTTCCTACACTTTTACCTGCATTGCTAAGCCTTAACCTCTTTATGGCTTCTATGCCTTTTTCTTTGTTCTTACTTTCACCCCATAGTTTAGCCAATATGTGGCTCTAATACCACTATAAGAACCACAAATAGAATCTCAATCAAAAATAAGGAATATCATTCAAACCCCAACATAAACTAAATTTTGAAATGTAAATCAACAACTCAACACTTCACAATTTATGTCATTTTTCACCTTTCACACATAAATCACCCAAACCTAGGTGGCTGGGTTTTTATGGTGATATCAGCCCCTTCGACACCTCCAAAAAATATGAAATTTTGTAGGCAATAGGTAAAAATATACTTCATTCACTTGTCTAATCAGATTTGGAAAAAAACTGTATTTCTAATTTTATATGGCAAAAATATAGTTGGAACTTGTAAAATTCATAACTTTTAAAATACTTGGAATTTTAATACAGATGATAGTTCAAAATAATCACAAAAATAGAAGATATAAAATAAAAATATTTTCATAATTTTCCACTTATGGGAGGTCTTCCCCGATGTTATGAAAACCATAGTTACATCCCTAAAATTATGTAGATAATTATTTGAATACCAAACTCTTGAAATAATCCCTCAATAATGTCTTTCAAGCCTTCAAACTAGTTCATCCCTCTTGAGAAAAATATATAAATAATTTTAAATATTTAAAGAGCATAAATTAGTCACAAAGACATGCAATCTCACCTCCTAGGTAATTCGCTCCACTAGGAAAATAGCAATCTTGATCTTGAGACAAATCACCAATATTTGATGATCTCCAAAACCCTCTGAATAGTTAGTTATAGCTAAAAATATTAGATTAAAAAACCTTTAAAAGAATCCTCAAAGCATAGCACAATTTTTTAAATATAGTTGGTGTCAATAGAAACCATTTATAGAGCATCATAGCTCTTGAAGGGTAACATTCTCCAACAAACTATGTCAAAGATAATCAAGATTTACATACTTGACCTCTTTTCCAAATATCAAAATCAACATGATCTTCAAATGAGCCCTCATCCTTATTAAATAGCCTTCTCTAAGCATAGCACCCAAATTGGAGGGAAGAGTTAATTTTAAAATATTGAAAGGAACTCCTTATAATTTCACTTTAGGTCTTAAGGGCTCATGACCCTTAAAGGGCCCCAAATTAAATGGACTTTATAACATAAAGTGATTTTTCTATTAAGTGCCTTTATTTTTAAGTATTTAAAATTACTTTTTATTTTAACAATAATATTATTTAACTTTTCAAAAAATGGGGACATTAAATATAATGAAAAGGTGAGATGCCTGATAAAACATGCAAAAAAAATTGAAATGAAAGATGTGTGTGTGTGTGTGTGTGTGTGTGTGTGTGTGTGTGTGTGTGTGTGTGTGTGTGTGTGTGTGTGAAGAAGTGAACTTGATAATATTTATTTCATTGAAGAAAGAGAGTGGAGGTCATGGGTGAACCTAAATGGTGATGTATGTAGGATAGGTACAATCTGATGATCATACCCTTATTTTTTATGAGCTTGATTGCCACTAGGGGAATGGTATTTTTAGTGATTAGATGATGGAGAATGTGTTGGGGTTGATGATGATGTTGATAATGAGATGGATGAAAGAGTATGAAGATAATAATTGGGTTGTAGATAAATATGATGGTGATAATGAAGAACCATGTTGGTGTTGATGGGTAAGATAGGATGAATAAGTAGTGTTGAGTATGAGTGCTTAACCAGATAAGAATAAAAAGGGGAAAATGGAAGAGATGAGAAAAAATGAAATGAAGAAATCGAATGAAATAAAATACAAAAGATGAGGGTGAAAGGATGGTAGTTAAAATTGGAAGATTTTGGAATTGAAAGCATATATGAGGTAACTTTTCTTGTTGTGCAAGGGAATGGCATGATGAGGGACATAGAAGACAATGAAATTGGTGAAAAGAGGATGAAATTAGACCAACGAGAAAATGGGATGATGAGAAAGATGAAGGATACAAAAAAACATGGAAGATAGGGATATTGTCAAGAAAATAAGTGAAAAGAATGTATAAAAAGGATGATAAGAGAGTGAATAAGTGGGTGATATAGTGATAAACTAAGAATTGATTGGAAAAGTGATGGTAAAGAAGATGATGAGCCAAATGGCATAACAAATGATGGATTTAGATCAAGATTGGTGTCAATCAATTTTTTAAAAGAGATTGATAAGCTAGACAAGTCATTAAAAGAGATTTACAAGCTGAAGGGGATGAGGTAATGAGTATTGATGGAGTAAATATATTATTATAGAGGAGGAATGGGATGAAATTATTAAGGATGATGGGGGATGGACAATGGAAATTATATAAATAAGGAGAATAAGAATGATAATGTCCAAGCTGACCTTAGAAATCCCATTTTGATTGAGCACTACCTACATAGTTCGTAGGGAACCTAGGCTAATGTAGTTCTTCCAAGAAGGGAGGAATATGATGATAAATGATGAAGATAAATAGATGAGGATAAATGTTTATTTGAATTTTTTGGTAAAAGATGGATGAACTGATTAGATATGAAAATGGATGGTAATGGATGGATAGATTTTACAAGGGGATAAAGTATTGTTTTAACAAGCCTCCAGATATATTTCAAAACTTTATTTTTGATGTAGCATAGAATAATATGCACCATGATGACCTATCGACAATGTACATATGGACTAATCCTTGATCTGATATGAAAATAACACAAACACACCATGATATGGAAAAACAAGGATGACATTATCATCATATGCCTATGGATGAACTCAAGTGCAAGTGTGTGAGATGAGTAACCATGATATAGAGAAACCATGATGATATTATTGGTGTGCATGGATTGATTCAAGGCACAACAAGAAAATTATAAAAACAAGTAAACATACAAAAGTGTTAGGTTGTGGAGCTAAAAGCTTCACTCGGATGCAAACATGGAGGAGGTTTGAGTGTCACAGCTGCCGACGTCAGTCAAGCCAACTGACATCGGTCAGGGGAAGATAGAATAGCAACTAACATCAGTCAGGATCGGTCGATGTCGGTCACCTGTGCGGTTCTAGAACTGTTAGTTCACGAACAGTTTGTTAACGAACCGGTTGTTTACATATAAAAGGCTAATTTTAGTCTTGGAGCTACGAATCTAATTATTGTAATTGGATGTCTAATTATGGTTTGCATGAGATCTATATAATAGACTCATGGGCTATATTGTAAAGTGTGAGGGATCAGAGCAGGGATTCCCTGGGTGCTAGATAGAGAGAGCAAGCTTGGCTCCTCATAGTGCCATAGTGGCAAGTGTGCATGATTAGGTAGATCTGTGGGACAGCAAGATCTAGTAGAGATCCACAGGGGTGCTAGTATGGAGAATCATAAGGACTTGGTGAGGCAAGGACAAGGGTTCTTCTGAGTAAGTAAGGTCAGTTGATTTGCAGGTGTGTGTGTGTGTGTGTGTGTGTGTGTGTGTGTGTGTGTGTGTGTGTGTGTGTGTGTGCAAGGTCTAGGTTTGCAGGTGTGCAAAACCAGGTTGATCTACAGGTGGCAGCAGGATCAAGGTGATCAGCAACACAATAGGTAGCAAGATCAGGTGAGTTCTACTTGGAGTACATGGTGTACTCAGACCTTGAGTACGTGGAGTACTCGGTTGGACTGGTAGTGATTGTCACTTATTGGTGGTACTGGCAGTAGTAATACTGACTGGTTGGAGGTGAACAACAACTCTGTGTTTGAGTTGATTGTTGGGACCATAATTGAGAGAGTGAGCTCTTGAAGAGATTTACTATTTATGCCCTAGAGGTGTGGGAGCCCTAGAGGTGTGTAAGGAAGAAGACTGTGGCATCTTCTTTGTTGTATTTCCTTCTGGAAGAGTATTAATACAATTGGGTATTGTCTCTCATATTCTGTGTTGTTTTTTATTTCTAGTTACTTATTACTTCTGGTTAAATTCCGCGTTTAGTTGCTTGTACATGGTAATCAATTGTGCTTCCTAGGTCCTATCAAGTGGTATCAGAGCTTTATGTTCTAGATTCCAGACAAAAAGCTTGAAAAAAATAATATAAAACATATTGTCATTAATCAAGTCAAGATCCATGTGTGAAGGTTGATAACTGGCTAGTGCCCCCAAGCAAGGATACATGCAATTGGATGGATTTTGGAAGGACACATCCCAAAATTAACTAGAATTATTTCATTAAAAATTAATTAGGGATTTTGACCAAATTTAGGACAAGACTAAATGTTTTTAGATTTTGTGGCTTTATATCACTGTTTTGGGATTTTCTAGATTTTCAAATAAATAGAAATTTTGGAATTATATGATTTTTTGGATTATCTAATGTTTTTAAATTTTATGTATTATTTGATGTTTTTGTCTTTTTATAAAATAAGTATATATAATGGGTCTTTAAATGTATATATAAGGGCTAGTAGCAAAGGGGAAACAAACACTAGCAACAAACGTCAGAAGTGATAAAAGATGAGAAAAATATGGAAATCAACTAGATGCACGAGGGGAAAAGGGACACTAGATTGTAAAAATATGACACAATGAAAATAATTTCTAAAAGGACTAAAATATACGGAAACCTCCCATTTGGTTACCTGAGGCCTTATTGCAAATATGTTGCCACTTTCTGATCCTACCAGTACATGTAACTCACCATCAAGGTCAACATTAGATCATGAGAATGAGATATAATATATATTGGCTCATGAATGGAAAATTGATGGTAAGGGGAATTAAAGGATGCCCTCAATTGTAGGTGCTCATATAAAATAGACTTTATACATGGAACCATAGAAATGGTTCACCCTTGGATGATGATTTTGTTTTATTTTTTTAGATGGACATCAAGCATATAAAAATTTTAGGTGCATGATGTTCATGGGTTCATATATCTCTCTTCCATATTCTATGTCCAATATGTAAGCACTAAAACTATACTTATTTGTGATGACATATGAATTCAACCAGTTAGGCTCAAACTTGCCTTTATTTTCTCAATCCACATTTTTATTTTGTTGATTTTATTTAAGCACAAGATCACCAACATAAAATTATATGGAAATTATGCACTTATTATATTTGTGACATAGCCAATTTTGATAAGCTTTGAGATGGTTTAAGATGGCTAGCCATTTTCATCCAAGAATTCCATTGCTTATATTCAAGCTACTTTATACTCCTCATCATCAACAATATCCTATAATGAAGTACGTAGAGAGGGAAACTCAATCTCAATAGGGAGGATAACTGTCAGGGGATCTAGCTCTACCAATTAGAGCACATATGATTACTTCTCGTATTAGCAATTAAACATGGAATTATACCAAAATGATAAAGTAACTAGAAACTTGAGACAACAAAGAATTTGAGAGACAATACACACTCTTGTATTCAATATTACTAGAAGAAAATACAATAAGGAAGATGCCACTTCTTCCTCCACCTCAAAGGCTTGCCACACCTCAAGACCTTCTTCCCTCTCTCTCTTGCTCAACACAAAAACTCTAAAGCCTGAGTTGCTATCCCTCCTTGAATGCTTCAGCTGATCTCCTTGACCTTACACCTGTAGATCTCCTTGACCTTGCTAGTTTCAATGCTTTTACTTGCCTTAGAATTGATTACAATACATGCCTTATGGGTCTTTAAATAGGATCCCATGCTTACAAAAATAGAACTCTAGTTACAATAATTAGACACGCAGCTCGTGACTATAATTAGTCATTTAACATGCAAACACTCACTTCACTTAACTGACTGTTCGTCAACAGCAGTTCTAGAAATACATAGGCGACCGACGCCGGTCCTTGCTTGTCTGGTGCTGCCGACGTCGGCTGACTCTCTACCGTTTCCGGTCTCCTTCTCCACTGCATCTGACCGACGTCGGTCATACTGCCGACGTCGGTGGCTCTGGTTCTTCAGCATCCTTTTCTTGTGTCTGCAAACAGTTGAAGCTTTTAGCTCCACACCTTAACAATCTCCCACTTGGAGATAAACAGCTGCAACTTGTACCTATACCTGTACACCATCTATTTTGTTCCTTAGGCTTTGTATCCCTCTTCAATGTCACTCTTGAAGACCAACCACCACGCAAAACTGTGATGTAATAACTGTATCTTATGCCAAAAGAATTTGTGCTGCTCCCAAATTCTTCATGACACACTTCTGAACCAACTCTACCCTTAGCTTAGAAAACTCCCTGTATATGAAACCCTGCAACAAGTAACACAATATAGTAATAGGATAATGTAGCTAATATTATCCAACCTGGTAAAGATAAAATACAATGGTCAAACCTCCATTGTTCTGTAGCCTAATCAAGACCATATACCATAGCCTTCTGTCTCATGTGTCCATCCACTCTCTTCTCTAAAATGGGAATCCATCCCTCTATCCAGTGCTTCCTTCCAGCTGACAATTCTACCAACAAATACCTGTTTAGTTCTTCAAGGACTCACATTCCTCATCCATGTCAAGCTCCCACTATTTTTGGATTCTACCTGCATTGCTTCTTCTATCTTCCTAGTTTGTGACTATCAGTAAGCAATATAAAGAAGGTGAACAATAAATATGAGGTTCACATACCTTTCCTAACCTCCACATGGGTGTTTTGAGACTTATTGATTCACCCAACATCCGTTCCAGTGACCGATCTCGACCATCTCCTAGTCTGCTCCTGACCGATGTCGGTTCCCTGCACTGACCCTGACTGCTGACATCATTTCCCTGGCCGACGCCAGCGTCCCTCCTACCGACGTTGGTCTTTATGACCGACGTCAGACTTCTCCTGCCTGACCTACCGACCCTGCTAGTCTGCACATGATCGATGTCGGTATCTGGATGACTGACGTCGGTGCCAAGCGACCAACATCGGTGTCTGTGTGTTCCTATAAGTGATGAAATTTTCATCCACGAGCTCTTCTTGGATCAAACCTCTGTCCATACTGCCCTGCTCAGATTTATTCAGCCCCTGTGACTGATCTCTGTCCTTCATCTCCTCCATAAACACCAAGGCTTCTTTGTTCCTGTCAAAAGCATCAAATTTCCTCTTTTTGCAATGCGCTGTATCTGTGCTTTCCAAATTTGAACACATAACTTTTGGATCAAGAACTTCCATTCCCTTCCTATTCATGTGACCAAGCCTATTAGGCCACATCTTCGAATCTACACCAGAAGTAGAATCAGTAATACAAGTAGACAGATAAAGAGTGTTTACTTTCTTACCTCTTGCTAGAACAAGTGCTCCCTTGGTAACCTTCCAAGAATCCGCTGTGAGGGTTATTTTGCATCCCTCATCTCCCAACCTTCCTACAGAAATCAAACTCTGCTTCAGAATTAGAACATGCATGACCTCCTTCAACACCCATGTGTTGTCAATCTACAATCTCAGCTGCACTTTCCCTTTGCCAACTATCTGACAAGGCGTACCATCCCCTAAATAGAGCACTCCAAAGTCTCCCTGTTCATACTCATAGAACAAATCTCTGTTTGGGGATGCATGAAAAGATGAACCAGAATCTAAAATCCATGATCTTACCTGACTATCCAAAGAAAGTATGAGAGCATCCTGTACCACAATATTTGCATCCTTTGCTTCTTCAGTACCTGCATGTTGATTCTCTTTATCTCTCAACCAACACTCCTTCTTTGTATGTCCTTTCTTTCCACAAAACCAGTAGGTAATACCTTTGGACTCGAATCTCCTTCCCGACCTTGATTTCCCTTACTCAACCTTCTCCCTTTGCCATCCCCTGCTTTCTGCACTTAGAACATTCCCTGATGATTCACCTATGCTTCTCCTACGTATTTCCTCATTCAAGATCACACTCACAACATCATCAACTTTTAAGATTTTAGAAGCAGATGCAGAATTACTTACTGCCATAACCATACCATCCTAACTTTCAGGCAAAGAACATAAAATCAAGAGAGCCTTTACCTCATCATCAAAAACAATATTGACTGAAGCTAGTTGGTTTACCAAACCATGGAAATCACTGAGATGAGTATGTACCGATCCACCTTCCTACATTTGCAAAGTAAATAGCTACTTCATAAGATATACCTTATTAGAAGCCGAGGGCTTTTCGTATAAATTTGCCAAGGACTTTATCAACTCCTCCGTTGTCTTGCACTGTGATAAGCTGGAAATCACAGACGATGCAAGGCTCAACCTTATGGAACCGAGAGCCTTCCGATCAAGAACCTTCCATTCTTCATCCTTCATATATGTGGGCTTGCATGCAACCCCACCCAATGGTAAGTACAAATCCTTCTAATATAGATAGTCCTCAATCTGCATCCTCCAATGTTGATAATTCTTGCCGTTAAACTTCTCCATTCATAGCCTACCTTCTTCTGCCATTGCTGAACTCCCACTCAATCGAAAAACCCTGTGAATGACCTGTAATCAAAAACAATAACCTGCTTCCTGCAAACCGTAGCTCTGATACCACTTGTCAGGGGATCTAGCTCTACCAATCAGAGCACATATGATTACTTCTCGTATTAGCAATTAAACACGGAATTATACCAGAATGATAAAGTAACTAGAAACTTGAGACAACAAAGAATTTGAGAGACAATACACACTCTTGTATTCAATATTACTAGAAGAAAATACAATAAGGAAGATGCCACTTCTTCCTCCACCTCAAAGGCTTGCCACACCTCAAGACCTTCTTCCCTCTCTCTCTTGCTCAACACAACAACTCTAAAGCCTGAGTTGTTATCCCTCCTTGAATGCTTCAGCTGATCTCCTTGACCTTACACCTGTAGATCTCCTTGACCTTGCTAGCTTCAATGCTTTTACTTGCCTTAGAATTGATTACAATACATGCCTTATGGGTCTTTAAATAGGATCCCATGCTTACAAAATAGAACTCTAGTTATAATAATTAGACACGCAGCTCGTGACTATAATTAGTCATTTAACATGCAAACACTCACTTCACTTAACTGATTGTTCGTCAACAACAGTTTTGGAAATACACAGGCGACCGACGCCGGTCCCTGCTTGTCTGGTGCTGCCGACGTTGGCCGACTCTCTGCCGTCGCCGGTCTCCTTCTCCACTGCATCTGATCGATGTCGGTCATACTGCCGATGTTGGTGCTCTGGTTCTTCAGCATCCTTTTCTTGTGTCTGCAAATAGTTGAAGCTTTTAGCTCCACACCTTAACAATAACTTCTAATCCAAAGACTAGGGAATAGGGTGTAACACACGTGGGAGTGTAGTTATTGGTTTGGTAAGCCCATATGGTAGGAAATAGTTGTAAATACCAATCATATCCAACATCATTGACAATATTATTGACAATTTTTATAATGGTTTTATTTTATGCCTCAACTTTATCATTTCCTTGAGGATAATAGGGTGTTGACATTATATTTTTTATATGAAATTTACTATGGAGGGATTTAACATCATCATTTTTGAAGGATTTTCCATTATCAGAAACGATGGTGGATGGTATGCCATGTAGGCAAATGATGTGATTAAGGATGAATTTTTAAATTTAAATATTGGTTACATAAGTGAGTGGAATGGCCTCAACCTACTTATTAAAATACTCAATAGTTGTAAGGATGTGTTTGTGGATGTTAGATGTTGTAGGGTTTATCTTTCGCACATGATTGAGCCCCATTCTAAAAACTATCAAGGAAATATGATTTGGTTGAGGTTTTTATGATGAGCATGGATGAAGTCACCATGTTTCTAGTAAGAAACACACTTTTTAACATATGCACAAGCATCAAAACACACTTTTTAACATATGTGCAAGCATCATATTCTATTATCAAATAGTAATACACTATATGAAGGAGTTTGTTAGTGAGGACCATGCCTTTAGTATGGGCCCCACAAATCATGTTATGTACATGTCTTTGATAACTAATTCTACATATCCCAAATTTAAACAATGAAGGATCATCCCATCATAACCTCTACAATATAGCATTTCAACAAGTAAGGTGTAGTGATAAGTATTATGTATGAATGATTTTTCATTGGGTATGGAACAAGTCAATGGGAAGGGTATGGTCTTGAAGGTAAGTGTAGATGTAATAGTACCAAGGTGAGCTGGGAGAAACAATTTCACTTATGGTTTATGATTTTGGATAGTCATATGCTAGTATGGTGAGTTATTCAATGAGTAAATGATATTCTTGGATATTATAAGACATTTCTAAAAGTGAACCAATAGTGGCCATCACATCAACAACCTTTTTACTCGCACACCACACTTGCTCAACTTGTATATGCTCAAAGTGTTACTTGAAGATGTCTACCATGCATTTGTAAGTCATAATATTATCATCTTTTATTTGGTATTAATCATTGACTTTATTTATGATAAGGTGGTATTTTCCATATACTACCAACTATTGAATGTTCCATTAAATAGAGATATAGAGGCATGCAATGAGAGATTCACATTCAGTAATACTGATCATGTAGGGAAACCCATTGTGAAATGCCTTAGAGATAAGATATCCCTATGATGTAATGAAAATTATACCTGCCCCTAATCCATGTGATGAAAAGAACCATCAAAGTATATCTTCCACTGTCGAGATGCATCAAGGGTGAAAATTTACTCATTTGGAAAACCAAATGTTAACAAATATGTATCTGGTAAGTAGTTGAGAATAAATGGTTCCCAGTTGTTGGTTAATTTTTTACAACCAAAATTACAAAAACGATGGTTAAAGAATCTTCACATGTCAAGGCTTGAGAGATAAGAGAAGAAGAATATTTCCAAGAAAGGAAATATGAGAGGGACGTTTCCATTTAAGCAAACAAAGTCTAATTTGAGAAGTAGCAAGGATAAAAAAATTTATGTAGGAAATAATGTTGTATTGAAATACAACAAGAGAGTGAGGTTTTCATGTGAGAATCCCAAATCTGATTTTTTGAAAAACAAGGTGAAAGAGATTTGTGAACAATCTAAAGAGGAATAAATACTCATGCAAGAGGATGTGGATATGATATTTGTTGAAACAAAATAAGGAATCCCAATGTTTGATGATGGGAATGAGTTTGTGGAATCCAATGAGTGGGAAAATTCAAAACCATCCTTGGTTAATAAAGGCATTGATCTTTTCATTTCTAGTTTTGAGAGAATAATATTTGAGGACAACCAAGTAAATTTATAGGTTTTTTTGAATGAAACTATAGAGGTGGAAGAATAGGGCAACCATGAAGAGTTTCAAGTTTCCATAAATGAGATAATAAAGGTGGTTGATGTGTAGGGTAATGTACACAAGGAGAGTATGGTGTTATAATAACCATGTTCAAAATAAGAAAATATAAATAAGGATGAGAAGATAAAATCCATGGGGGTTACTGACATGGGCCTTTGAAAGTCCATCATGTGAGTAAAGGTTATGCAAGTAGTGAATGATATTTGGATAACATATTCTTGGGGCAAGATGAAGTGTTGATGATATGTTTTTCATAACTCTTGATTCCATTAATGTGTTTGTTCAATTTTTAGGTCTAGTAATGGAGAATATGGTGAAGAAAAGGATAAAGTGTGGTCTTGTCCAACATGCTCATTTGTATGAGAAGTAGAGTGAATAAGTTGAACATGAAGATAGTATGGCAATGATGTTTGAAGAGTTGGTTGATAATGATATACTAGTAATAGAGAAGTGTCTTCAAGTCATAATGGAGACAAAATAGAATGGAAAATTTTGGGAACAATATTTTTCTCAAAAGGATATTAACTTGGGAGAGAAGACTCTCACAATATCAAATGAAAGAGAGTGGCAAGAGGAAGACAAGTTGTCATAAGAAAAAATTGAATATTATTATGAGGATTTAGTAGAATGATAGAGGTTTTAAGAACATTGATCTTGAGGAAAAATAAGATTATAGAGTGGAGATGGAAGATTAAATGGAGTATCTAAGTTTTTTATTATCCCAAGCATGTGTCACATTTTTAAATCTATGGTGTCTAATGTAAGATCATCCAAGGGTTCAGGAAATCTTGTGTCAACAAAAAACATAGTGGTGAGTTTCTCTATTTGTTTTCTTGTCTTTTCAACATGGATTTGTTTGGGAGATTAATTTTTAGAGTCTTCATTTCCTTCTAATTTATAAACATATTGATAGACCAAGTTTTTTCAGTCAAAAATTAATACAAGCACCTGGTGGAAAAAGTTGATCTTGTTTATTCAAAGTTTGTGAAGACCAAACTCTAATTTGGTCTTGTTTACTTGTAGTGCTAATTAGGTTTTTAACTCTGATTAGGTCCTATAAGGTTCAAATCATTTTATTGGTTGTAATCAGATATTAAAATTATGATTTAGTCTTAAATAAATATTCTCAACATTCTTAGTAGTAATCAGGTTTGAGATACCCGATTAAGTATTACTAACATGTCATATAAATATAATGTTAATTATATTTCCAAGTGTTGATTAAATCATGGCACAATTCATTTATGTTTAGTATTTTTATTGAATGTTCTAATTTTTTATTGGGTCTATAGTAAAAAAATTCTTGGAATTTAGTGTAAATCAAGTCATAACCCCCGATCACATCTATATATTGCTCTACCAAATATCTTAGTGCTAGTTAGATTTATAAGTGCTTATCAATTCATGGAGAGATGCATATGGATTATGCATTGGTGTGTGGGATTCTAATCCTAATTAGGTAAGGATTATTGTCTTATGTGTTTATAGTGCAAAGTAGGGTTTGGAATCCAATCTGGTCATGGTAAGTTTGAATAACACATGTTTGTTAATCAAAAATCAAATTATAACTAGGATATCACATAGGGTGGTAAACATTTTCTTTATTAATTAGGATTTCAATCCCAAACATAATAACATGTATTCCTTGGAAGATCTCATGGTGGTGAGTGGAGATAGAACCCCAACTAGATCTGGAAAGTCTTTGAGAATGCATCTAGAGCTAACCAGAGTAGGGAGCCCAATTAGGTAATAAATGTTTTAAAAAAAATTCAAACTCTTATGAAAACCCACCTAGGTCTAAAATTTTAAAAGGACATTTTCATATGTATTTGACTGCTTGAAAAATACCTAATTAGGTCTATCTATAAGTGCAAAACATGTTGTCGATCTTTTGAAAACTTTCTTACACCATTTAGTCAATTTTGGAATTTGAAACACCATGGGTACTTTTGAGAAGGTCAAGGTTCAAACCATCCCCTCCATATATTTAAAAATGGCATTTTTTAGGGGGGTTATTTGGGGGGAAAGGATTCTCTTTCAAAGAGATTCTTTTGGGGGATTTTTATTCTTTCTTGAGATTTGAAGGAGGCATTATGTTGCTTATTTGAAGGTAGAATTATGTATAAAACCATCTATGATAATGTATTTAATTCCTCCATTTATTTACATTGAATAATATTGATTATTTCATGTATGAGTGTATGTGTATTCTATTCATTGTAACACGTTATTGAATACAATAAGATGTTACTTTGATTGAGTCAAGTTTAAGTAATGTTCAAATATGTGTCCATGAATTAAGAACCATTAAAACATTGGTGTAAAATGCTATCCTTAATTAGATATCATGCCTTGTTCTTTCACCTTGCATCCCCTTTAAGTGAATCAACTATCTCTGGACTATTAATAATAACCACCCCTAAACCTATCCTAGACATTTTTTCCATCAAAAAATGACATTAAAGTACTAAGAACATTAATTGAGACCACTCATCCCTATATTAACCATAGACCTATCTTAGGGCATATTTAAACACTTATCTATCCTTCATGTGGGCCACACACATCCCTAAACATCCCTAAAGTAGTCAAAAACCCTCACTTTGACATCTTAGACCTTAGTTCCTTAGGTTTTACCACTTAGACACTAGTGCCACAATAGGGACAATAGCGGCCCATGACCCTAGTGTCCTAGTTTTGGTGATATTATCCTTCTCCCTCCTTTTTCTACCAATAGATATATTTTAAAATGAGTAACCCCCTAGGGTCAGCCTAAAACTATTTTACGACCCGCACAAGCACTAGAATAATATATATACATGAATTTTATCCATCTAACCACTATATGGAAATCAGATGCAAATTACACAAACAAACTTAGAACAAGTTGTGCACAATCAAGGTTATCAATCCCTATTCTACCCTACTTCTGCATACAACCATCTACAACATTTCTAAGCTTGGATTACTTAGGTTTCTAATCTTAAGAACATT
Organism: Torreya grandis; assembly: GCA_037957365.1. NCBI lineage: Eukaryota > Viridiplantae > Streptophyta > Pinopsida > Cupressales > Taxaceae > Torreya > Torreya grandis. The sequence goes on from JARHVA010000778.1 coordinate 2,047,589, forward strand.
CAAATCACTCAATCCAACATTCGTACTAGATTTATTTACACTTGTAACAACACTTAAGTGGGGATAACTACATAGGGTTTTATCCCTATTCAAAGTATCAGTATGTGGGTAACTCTCATCACAACATGGTGTTAAGGATGTCTAGACTACCCCACTAACAAATGCACTTTACTACTTGTCCCAACTGAATGCCCTAATAATATAGAGGATTAGGTTTTGCATATAAAATTAGTTAAAACAATTCATCTACATAGATCCATAACTTGTAGGCATAGTAATAGGTTTGGCATACCTAGACACAAGTGCACCCATAAGCTCAAAATAGTTATTCATAGAGGACACTAGCACAAAAATAGGGACACTACATGACACTACTATCCAATTAGGGTGATACTATATAGGAAGAGTTTTGATACCTAAATCTTATCTGGGACACTTAAATCAACCTCTATCTCAATTTTTAGCCTCCAGATCTGATCCAAGCAACATTTCAGGTGATAATTCGAGTGATAGTTCCACCCTAATTGGTGGCAAAACTTTTGGGAGCCATAAATTTTACACCATATCTCTGTTTGACTCCATGTTTGAACCATTGGAAATCTAAGAATGAGGGGAATTTCATGATATGTAACTAAGCTCCACTCAGTGGATTTTGACCCCTATAAAATAAATGTAGGTGCTCCAAATTTCAATTTTAGTAGTGCAATTTAAAAATAGTAAGTTTCTAAAAATAGTAATTCCTTGAATTTTGTATTATTTTAAATCATGGAAGTTGAACCACTTAATCTCCCTTGATATTGGTGACCTTCCACATCCTCCTCATACCTTCAAAAAATGTATAAATGAAGATGTAACCCAAAATGAAAATCAGACATCTCTTCTCAGAGATAGGCATATATTTGGGTATGCAAATTTGATGAATAAAACATCTCTTTTCAAAGGTAGCATTATTGTTATTGTGTTTTTATTTTTTCCTAAATTATCTTTCAACCAAAGCTTTTGATTTTTGTATCAAGATATCCTATTTCAAACATTTTCCATTTAAGTACTTGTTTACATTATTTATTGATATTTTTAGAAAGTTAAAATTAAGTCAATTCTATTAAAAATTAGTGGATATATTTATTTCTTATTTCTACCTTAATTTAATATATTAAAACCTTTAACAACCTATGATTTACATTTACTAAGTCCTAAAAGTTTAAAACATTTGGTGAACCCAACTTACTTCGAATACTACTCAAACCCTAACCATAGATGTCATTAGGGTTTCTTTTCTTTTATTTTATATGCTCAGATATTAGTTTTAAAATCTAATATTTTTTTTAGTATTTAATTCCTAAAATATTTCATAGATTAAATTCCTTTAAAGTTTCAAAATATAAAAATATTTATTTTCCTTCTCCCTAACCTACAATGGTAGAATTCAACAATCGATTCGATGAAAATAATAAAAGATAATTGTAAAATTTCATTTCAAAACATCTATATATGCAATATAACCTTATAAATATTATCCATGAAGAACTTTAAAAATCAAATAATGGTCAATCTTCTACTCACCCAAATAATAAAATTGTCACACTGACCTTTAGGGTAACTCAACTTGTACAACAACCTATTTTAGCTTGATGACCTTTAGTGGAAGCTACACCTCATATAAATAGTTATTCCTCTCAAAATATATAATCCCTTATGCATGAGATTCATTCCTTATAGGCTAAGGAGTTATATATTGAGTAGGGAGATTCTAGGCCATCACATGCCTTGGATTTTCATGTTATTTTACGTACACCTTTGGTAAATCACATAGTAGAACTCCTTTGCTATCTATATTTGTGGTACCTAAGCTTACTTTGTATGATGGTAAGGGTGACATAAAGTACCATCTATGAGATTTCCAAATAACATGTTTGGACTATGTGTCCAATGATTGGCTCCTCACTAAGTTGTTTCCATGTAGACTAAAAGGACTATGCCTTACAATGGTTCTATGATCTTTCAAATTAGTCTATCACCACATTCAGTCCATTAACAGGTATGTTTTTAGCATACTTATCAATTAAAATCAGTGATAAGATCTCATATTCTCAAGTATCATAACTGAAGCAAGAATCTAGTGAGCCTATTGTAGAATATGTTGTAAAATATGTCTTGTGATATAAAACTATATTGGCAAAGATTACTAGTGCCATAGTAGATAGAGAGCTCCAAGACATATTCAAATAGAGATTACTACTAGCATTTCATGAATTTATCTTATTTAAGAAGTTTTTAACCTATTAGCCAAATTTTGGCTACCATAAGAGAGGGTCACAAAATTCTTCCCTTTTCAATGCTTATTAACATAGTTTAAGGTAATTTTGTTAAGTTTAAGGTAGAATCCATTTTGATCATATGCTTGTCTAAGTCACCTCATGTTGTGTTTCAGGATGGTTTTTGAGGTGTTAGGGGTTTAAGGTTTCTTTTCAAGACATATGTCATGTGTCATGGTTATGTCATACTCTCTTTAGTCAAATTAAGTGCCAAAATGAATCTCATGTTGTACCCAAGGTCATTAAGTTATTATTAAACCATTTTATAAGTTATTAGCTTGTGTAAAATTTTCAAAATGTCACTTCAAGATCCCCAAAAGGTGAAAATAATGTATATATGTATTCTAAAATAATCTATAAATAGTTATCTAATGTGAAGTTTCACATGAATGATAATAAGTCAATTTTAAACATTGAAAAGAAGTTACAAGTGATATTCACTACTTAAGAGAGGCTTAATATCCACTTGTGATGAAGAAGAGAGGTTTTTAGTTGAAAACACTTTATTATTGTCTTTATATCTCCCCTAGGGCAAATCCATCATTAGAATGTAGGTACAGGTCATCACTACCTTGACAAGCTCACAAAAGTTAATTTCACATGATCATTCTGTATAACACAAGGAGTCTTGGGACATAATATTTTTACCACATTATGGGGTCATAATGGCCTTAAAATCCATGGCCATATTTATCATATTGGTTTCCCCTCCTTTATAAACAATCATTAAGAAAGCAAGGTACTCTACAACTACCTACAAACCACACAAGCTCATTTTTATCCTTGAAATGATAGTATAAGATAGTTTGAATGCTTGAGATAAATTTAATATGATATAGGGGACATATTTATACATATAATATTCTTTTAAAATCCTTAATTGGAATTTGTGACCTCAAGAGGACAAGAAATCTCTATTTGTGCATAGTTTGCAAGTTTGATATCATGGTCTCTTGAATGTTTTGAGGTTTTAAATAGTTGAAAAAATGTGGATTAATTTATCTCACCATATTTTAAATCTCCTAAATTCAAGTAAAATTTTATTAATTTTTCCATTTCCGCTCCAACACTACCTTCTCCAAGCATGCAATGGTCTTGTTCTTTTGAACTATGTATATGATTGTAAGTGAAGGTTTACATGTTGCATTATTAGTATGGAATGAATATTATGAGCTCATGAAATAGGTAATGAAACAATGGAGTTTAAATTACTTCCAACTAGTATTTCATTCATTTAATTTTGATTGAATAATCCCAAAACTTGAAGCTTTGTCCATAAGTAAGATCAACTTGCATGCATAATTTTGACCACTAAAACATGTCTTTAATGGGAAAAATTAAAGAAACCAATATTGAAAAGTGTTTTAATGTGCATTAAAATTTAATTTCAGACCTATAAAATATCTCATTAAAGTTTCAATCTCACCACTAATTTACCAGGGTAAGCCTAATGCTATTCTAGGCCATAAATTGTGTTATAAGTCTGTATATACAAGAATACACCAAGAAATGTTGAACATTGCATTGTAATTGTTTTTAGAAAGTCAAAATATCATGGGTTAGGATATATGACAAATGTATAAGTCTCCTCAAGGTCAATATGAATAATATAAACAAGTTGGAAGGCTTCATACATTGAAAATGCAGACCTATAGGTCTGTAAACTTGTAGGACTCATTTTTGCATGAAATGTAATGATGTTAAGCATTAAAATATGAGGTTAAAGGATAAATATAAGTATGGGATTAATATTTGGATACCTTTTTAATTTTTATACGTCATAAATAATATATACTATACCATTGAAGACTCATTCTTTAGCCCTTAAAGCCTAGAATACCTAAACTTACACACAGGGTTTTGTGTGAAATTGTCAAGAAAGAAGCTCTGTTAAAGGGTAATATGAGAAATAGAATAAATATAACATGTTTTACCATTTAAAAATAAATCTAAAGGTTTTAAATAGTTAAAAACCAATAAATAAGTCTCAATCTCATTGTCTAATAGTCAAGGAACCAATACTGCACACACACATGCCTATGTGAGAAGTGAATAATGACTTACAGGTTATTGAAGTTTTGAGGGTAGAATAGAAGAATAAATGACATAATAAATTTATTATAACTTAATTAAAATGTTCATTAGGTTTTATACTCTTCAATAGTGAGAGAAAGGAAGCTTTTGGCTCACAACACCCATAGGCATAGGAGAGTTTTTTAGTACTGCTCATAAAGATTTGATGATTTGTGCATATGTGGAGTTGGAGATGAGTATTTTCAGGGTATGAAGATACATAAGGATTTTTACAGAACCTATAAAATATGCATATGCTTTAAACTCAAAGGAGTGGAAAGGAAATGAGTTATAACAATCTTCTAGAGTCACTTTGACATGTTTGGCTATAAACCCTAACCATGAACCAATGGAGGTTGTAGAGGGTTTAATGAATAAAATGGTAATTATGACTATTTAAATTGGTCATGATTGATTCCATAGACCCAAAAAATTAATTGGTAGCTTAAACCAAACTTCAAAATAGAAACTACATGTCTGAATTCTCTCTCTCTACCTCACTAAACGTTACTTACCTAACCTGAGAAGGTCTTTATTGGACTCATTTGTAAGTTAAAATTTTAAATGGGATAAAATTGAGTTAGGGTATGTTAGAGAGGAATTTATAATTTAAAATTTTTAATTAATTCATCCCAATAATATTTCATTTTTATGAACCATTCTTAATAGTACAAGGCACTCACAAGCTACCTAGAATCCTTCAAATGCCCTGATAAGAGAAAATTTGGATAAAATGGTCTATAATGGAAATTTTTGACCTTTAAATGAATTTATTAAACTTCATAACTTTCCTAAACACTTTCTCATACCCTTTTTTGGCACGTATGGAAGGTATATTATATAGAATTACCCAAAATGCATGGTTGTAGTTATATTTCTGGGTATGTATGATAAGGAATAACTTCCAAATCAAGTAAAAAGGATTATTAATGTAGATAACATATTCCATGATCCTATATAAAAAAATTATGTCTCTTATGGTGACTTATAAACCATTTAAGTCACCAAGTTGGGTAAAGAAAGGAGAAAATGTACTATTTATAAGCCAAGAAGCCTAGTTATAGGCCTACTAAGTGTTCTTGGAAAGCTTCTTCTCAACATATTCAATTTTTCCATGGTGGTAAATATATTATAAGTCATTATAAATATTTGTATCTTGAAAATTTCATGAAAAAAAACTTCAAATTCCTTTCAAGTGTGTACAAGTACCTAGACTAGGGTTTTTAGCCATTTCATAGTTTACCCATCTGAATAGGGTATCAGAAGTTAAAATTTGGAATGGATAATGGTAAAGGTATGGGTAAATTAAATCAAAATATTTTAATTATTTTCACACGTTTGAGATTCAATTTGAGCCAAAACTCTGGCTCTAGGCTTAGAGGCCTAATTGGAGAGAGAAAATAATAGAATAAGTGTACTTCCACTCAGATTTGGGTCATAAAATTTGGAATGGGGATGTAAAGGAATAATGGGCACTAAAAAATATTCCCATTTTCCAAATATCATCCATACATTCTTATACATAATGAGCTTTGTGGTTTTCAGGGCTACCAAGAATCAAATGCTAGTGAGAGCTTAAGGTACAAAATGAGGTCTTGGTGAGTGTTTGATGGATTAAAATGAGTTATTTATAGCTTATTATGAAATAAATCATGGATAATAATTGTATTCATGAAGACAAAATCAATATTTGAGCCATTTGGGAAAAATAGGTGTAGTAAGACAAATTGAGCTTCAAGACACCTAAGAGGTGTAATCATCACTATAACATCAATGTAGAATATTCCTAAACTAATGAAAAGCATCAAAGAGATTATAAATAAAAAATAAACATGAATTTATTATTAATAAGACGACTTGTTACCTCAAAATCCAAGAGAAGGTCACATTTCAAGAGGAAGATCAAGGTGTCAGGCAAATATGAAGATTCATATGCCATTTAGAAGGTGAAGCATCATCAAGGAAGTAAAAAAATGTCTTGAATGTCTTATAAAACTAATATACAACTCTTTTCTTTATTTTAACTCTCACTTGACACATGTCATGTCTCACTTCTACACCCCTATCTATTCTAGTCTCATTTTGTCTATAAATTCAGCGTTTTTGGGCTTTGTAGAGATCCTTTTCCTAAGTATGGTGAAGCTATGCTTAAATGAACACTTGTACTATACCTTGGAACAATTAATAAAGTTTATTATTAACTCCTCACATAATTTCAACTAGTGTACTACTGTGATGGTTGATGAATGTTAGTATTAGTCATTGTACTTTCTCTCATTTGTCCTTTCCTACCTATTTCCAAATGGATTTTCTTCTTGTTGGTCACATGGTGTGTTTGATATAGTTTTTCATTGATTGAAATTGTATTTTTAGTCACTAGTTCCTTATTTAGACATATTGACTAACCCTCTCATTTAATACATTCTCAAAGGCCTCCATGTCGAATCATTCATGTTTGAAGGTCCTTGTTTTGAGAAGTGTAATCAGATTTAAGCCTAATCTTTATTCTTAAGTGAAGCACAGTCAAGTAGATGGTGTTGTTTTGGTGTATCACCTCTTTAGATAGGTTTATTTTATATTTTTTCTCTCCGTTTTCCTTTTCAAGTAAGAAATTAGTACTAGTGAATCTAACTAATATATCAAGGGGAGTTAGCCCTATAACCTAGAGGTTTAGTTCATCCAAAGGTTAGCCACAACCTAGAATCAATCCCATTGCATATCTCAAGTTAAGAGAGCTTAAATCACCCTATCAAGGGTGAAAATTTGAGCTATAATAGTTTTCATATGCCTAATGGGACTATATTGACATCAATTGAAGTATTTGTTGCTGTTATGCTTCAATACATCAGTCTTTAGAGGCAACAACTCAAGAACCAATGGAAACTCTAAATGAATCTCAGCTGGTATAGGAAGTCCACGTGCCTCAAAATTTGAAAATTGGTATGTATAATCATTCATATTATCAACATGTTTCTTGTGTACCTTCATATCAGTCTTGTCAAGTTTATGGTGTTTATGGTTTCTCCTCAAGCATCCCTCAAATAGTTGCTTGTCAAGTTTAACAACAACCCACCTATCTCTCTAATCAACCTTCTCAAACTATGTTGCTCCACCTTCACTCATACTCTCCTCTAAACAAGTTATAACAAACCTTGAAAAGTGGATGACAAGGATTGATACATAAATATAACATGATCTTTCTTCTCCTATTTATCCTATTCAAGAAGTTAAAGAGCTCTTGTAAGGCTTTTGGAGAGTATGGGCAAGTGTTGCATGTTTGTGCCCAAATCTAAACTAAACAATTTATGTCATGTTTCCTGAATAATGAGTTCCCAAAGGTTAAAAAAATTTCCCCCTCAAAGGATATCCCCATAAATTTTCATCCAGATCATAAAAATTCACTTCTGTAGCTATGTTGTGAAGACCTCATAAGTTTGGTTTCACTAATAGTTAACATTTTAATGTTTGTGTTTAATGTTTGAATTACAAGGTTTATGGTGAAATTGAGCGAGGAAGATAATATAAATATTACTAAGTATTGAAAAATTAAATTCTAAATATCTCTTGTTTTAAAGGAAAAGTGTAATTTTTAAAGCCAAATTCAAATTTCAATGTAGAGCACGGTGAAAGTTGTGGTAGGGATTGCAATAAAAAAATACAAATTTGGAATGTGCAATATACAAAGTGATATTAACCATAAAAATCCCATAGTCAACTCATGGTCAAAATGGAATGCATATTTGAAAGGGGATTAATGGAATTTTTAAAGCCAAATTCAACTTTATATTTTGCAAATTGTAAGTTGCAAATGAGGCTCCAAAGTCTGCGGTGGAGATTTTGGAACATATTACAATAGTCATTTACAATTGTAAATTGTAATATGTTTTCAAAGCCCCACCACCCACTATTATTTCTAAAATATAAATACATCACCAATTATATTCCTTAGGTCATGTCCATATGGGAAAGTCAAAAGCTCCATGGTAGAAGTTTTTAACAAAGTGAAACAATCATTAGCAATTACAAATTACAATATGCAAGACAAATCACAAAATTTGTATCTTATGGGGTAGCCCACATAAATTTTCTAAAGACCATGCAGGAGATTTTAAAATGAAGTGAAATGAAGGATTTTAAGACAAGTCAAATGTAGAAGTCTAAAATCCAAATACAACAAAGGATTTCATATCAAAAGCACAGTGGATGTTTTGAAACAAATGATTATGTTACAAGGGTTTTCATTATCCACATGAAAATTTAAAATGGGACAAACAAATATTCAAAGCCCATGCTAAATTTTGAGTCGTATCCCACATGGAGGAATAAATACCAAGTGCGATGAAAGGTTAAAAAAATACGGTCCAAGTCAATGAAGGATGAGCAAAGCAGAGTTTTGGGTGGTAAAAGCAACACTCATTTACAATTACAAATTACAATATGTAAATAAAACCCTAAAATCCACAAAAAAGAGTGAAATGGAGATTTCAAATGGCAACACAAGTTTGGTACTTGGTGGGGATTTCAAGCGAAGACACAACACAAAAACACAACTTTAGATTTATAATTTATAAATTGTAAAAAAGGTTTTAAGGTCCATGGGTAGTTTAAAAAGATGATTTCAAAGGCATGGACTTGGCATAAGGTCCATGTGTTCTTAGTAATATAAGTGGTGACTCCATGAAGGACAAAATGGGCCATGCAAAAATCTAAGTATCATCTCTAGATGAGGTTGACGTGGAAGATTATATGGATTGATTAGTTCTAATGGCATTGAACCAGTTATAGTTGAGTTTAACAAGCCTAAAATTAAATGTTTTATCCTTAATGAATGCTTCTAATAGATCACCCTTAAACTCATCATAAAATTTCCCTTTTAACCTTTATTCATCTAGAGTTCCTTTCTCTAAGTAGTAGTAGGGGTCTCATTTAGATCCACGGTATTTCTTATGTGCCCAAGTGCATCACTGAAAGCTTTGAAGCCTATGAACTCCAAATTCATGTGTACCTGAGCAATTTCTAGGGCTACTTTTACTTTTGTGGGAAAGAGAAGATTTGTTAAGGAAAATTTGTTTTTAATATAGTGAAATATTATCTGCATGTCCTCACCTAAAAAATAAGGAAAAAGAGGCACTATATCCACTGATGGATTCTCAATCTCTACCTGTTCTAGTATCTCAATGCATAGGCAATCTATAAGGGTTCCTTGCTTTGGACAATTGGTTAATAATAATATATATCCCTGGTTAGCCTCCTTGAGATCTCAAGCACTATTCAATCATCCAGTGCCAAATCAAAAGGATGAACTCCATTTGTCAAGAGTATCACAATTTTCTTGGGGTTTCTATGCATTACTGCTATGTGAAGCATTATATATCCTCTTTGGTTTATGACATTAACATCTGCATTTTGAATCTCCAACAACTCTATTGTGACCTTTGCATCATAATATGCTATTGCATTATGCAGGGTATAAGCATTATTCAAAGTTGTTAAGAGTCTAATGAAGCTTGCATGGAGGCATAAG